>JACEFZ010016604.1:0-5000 GCA_014155875.1 Cepaea nemoralis
TTAAACCTGGCTCTAATTTAGATCTATCCTAAAATAGGTAACAAGAAATATCCCGGGAGGTAAAGGTGGCCGATGCGATTATGACAAAATCACCCACCGACTGAAGATTGCTATTTACAAATATGGGTCTAGTCCAGTGTACATTAAGGCGTGTAAATGGATCACTCAATTATTTTACCACATAGCCCCAATATGGGTTAAGACTCGGAGATGGGACCTCTATTGTTTAATATATGCAAGACAATTAGACAAGTAAAAGAATCGAGAGATGAAGAAGAAGATTGTCAGGTAAAGCCACGAGCAAGGTGAAACGGTAGGCAAAGATAGTATAGCCAGACATATTTTAAGTGTACTCCAATTTAAAGAATCTCTTAGGAAAGAACCTGAATAAAGAAAAAGAAATAATAACTAAGATGGATTGACTAAATAGGCAGTAACAAATAAAATCGAAATCCCATTGAAATCATTATCAAGTGCCATGCCGATAGGCGTGGGCGGTTATGGTTCGCTACCTCACATCAGAGTCTAATCAGATCTGTGTTCTTGTCCCAATCATCACATGCTGCCAAACCACCAAGGTATTTATCCCTTTGTCTTCCTCTTGCTCTCTCCCATCAAGCTTGCCAGTTGTCACAAAATTTTCAAGTCAGTTTCTCATCATAACATGTTCAAACAATGTTGACTGTCTACGTTTAATTTCCTCAATCCGTCTCTCACTTGTCTCTTGAATGACTGTCTCTTTTGATAATTTGTCTGTCCATGGTATTCTTTACATTTTATCATAATAACCACATTTCCACCACCATTACAATTACAGATTGCCATTACAATGTTATTGTTCTTTCTGGCTGGCAGCTACTCAGCTTGTCTGTTAATTGGCCATGTCTCACACGTATACAACAATATGGGTTCTATATAACACGTCAACACTCTTTTTCTCAGAAGAAGAAGAAGAAGAAGAAGAAGAAGAAGAAGAAGAAGAAGAAGAAGAAGAAGAAGAAGAAGAAGCATCAGCAGCAGCAGCAGCAGCAGCAGCAGCAGCAGCAGCAGCAGCGGCGGCAGCAGAAAAAAAAAAGAGGGGAGAGGATGGACAGACACGCCATTGTACTGTAACATCAAGAGATGCAGATGTATATAATTCAGTAGTCCTATCCCTTAAGTAAGGACTTTGTCCGCGACGGCATTAAACCCAAGTATCACATTACAGTAATGAACCTGTTCTAGCCGTTTCACTTAAGCAGCCAGCTAAAGGGAATGTGAGTTAATTAAGCTCCAGTGTACATCGAGTGGCAGTCTGGAGTGTTTGGCTTTTGCTGTTCGCGCTTCACGACTTGTTTATGAAAATCAGTTTTATGAACATTTCACGAGTTCAAATACATTTAACTGATAGAAACTTGCCTCTTTAAATGTGCCATTCTGTCATCGTCTCGTTAATCTTTCTCATTTATGTTTCTCTCCACTATATGTTTTTCCGTCTAGCTGTCTCTCTATCTATCGTTTCTTGATTCTAACAGTCTCCCTTCCACTCTCAGTGTTTCCATCTCTGTCTGGCTCTTTCTCTCTCTGCCTTGTCCTCTCGTTGAATGTCTTCAGTGTTCTCTTTGACTCCCTATATGTCTGGTTGGCCCTGCAACCAAAAATATTATATACAATTCTTAGAATGTTTCGTTTTATTAAAGTGATTATGAGTGTGAAGTCTTTGCCTGGTTCCTATTAACATAGATTTTGTTTCAGAAATGTTAATTTGCATGTGTTTTGCATGACTCCAGATAACTACACTATTTATTTCCTGTTGCAAGGATAATTCTAGCACATTACAATCAATAGCGTTTGTATATACTGTGCAGTCATCTGCAAATAGATCTCACGTCGACGACAGATATAAGGGAAGATCATTTATATACATGGCAAATAACAGAGGGCCAAGTATAGACCCCTGAGGTACACCATTATTAATGGTAATGGCTTGAGATAAAGATTTTGTATGTGATACTACTTGTTTTCTGTCTAATAAAAATGATGTTATTAATGACACTATACTAAAGCTTACTTTAACTGTTTATTTATTTATTTTGTTAAAATTACAATAGTATGATCTATCATATCGAATGCTTTTCTAAAGTCTATAAGTCCGCTCCACATAGAGTATTGTTGTTAATATTTTAATGCCAGTTTTCTATCATGTTTGTTAGGGCCGTATGACAAGAATGTTTTGGCCGAAATCCTAACTGACTGTCAACTATTAATTTGTGGCGAACTAAGTGCTCTAGTGTTGTTTTGTGGGTATAAAAAGGTAAGAGGGTCATAATAATCATTAGCCCAATGGTTCTCCATCTTTTTTGGCCCATGCCCCCTTCACCATATTTTCAGAACGCGATCCCCCCCCCCCCCCCCTTTCCTATCAAAAATTTGGCCCGTGCCACCCTTCACCGAATTTTCAGAACGCCATTCCCCCCCCCCCCCTTTTCATATTTCCTATCTAAAAATCCCCCACCCCTACACAGTATACGTAAAAATGGAAGGTAAATTTAATAGCATATACTAAAACAAGTCTAGACATCCACATAAAACATGATTTGTGTCTGTCTGCCCTTTTCTAGGAGTACTGAATGTCGGCCAGATCCTCTTGTCACTCCCTGCCGCACCATTCTCTCCCTACCGTCCTCTGTTCTCCCACATTGGAGAGAATGGTGCGGCAGGGAGTGACAAGAGGATCTGGCCGACATTCAGTACTCCTAGAAAAGGGCAGACAGACACAAATCATGTTTTATGTGGATGTCTAGACTTGTTTTAGTATATGCTATTAAATTTACCTTCCATTTTTACGTATACTGTGTAGGGGTGGGGGATTTTTAGATAGGAAATATGAAAGGGGGGGGGGGGGGGAATGGCGTTCTGAAAATTCAACAAAATTTATAAAATTAATTCTAAAAGGATGAGACGTACAAAAATGTAAAGTATGAAGGGAAAAACAATATCAAGTAATCGGTTCTTGTATTAACGCGATCTTGAAATGGTCTTCATCCCCCCCCCCCCCCCCCCACCCTGGGGAGGGGGAATTGCCCACCGGTTGAGTACCACTGCATTAGCCTCTTTGGGCAGCAATAACCTTCAAATTAATACCCTATTTGTTACTGTCTCAGTCAATCAATCAATCATGTGCCATGCCGGAAAGCGTGGGCGGTCATGATTCGCCATTTCACTCGATCACCAGAGTCGTGGATCAGCTCAGTGTTCCTGTCTCGTCCATGCCATGTGGCCAAGCCATCCAGGTATTTTCCTCTCGGTCTTCCTCTTGGTCTGTTCCCTTCGATCTTGCCAGCTGTCACTAAGTTCTCCAGTCCATTTCTTCTCATAACACGTCCAAAAAATTTTGACTGTCTACGTCTAATTTCTCTAATCAATCTACGATTTTCATTTGTCTCTTGTAGTACTTGGTCATTGGTTTTTCTATCTGTCCATGGTATTCTTTGCATTTTCCTCAGAAACCACATTTCTGCAGCCATCAGATGTTTTTCTGCTTGACTGCACATTGTCCAAGTTTCACATCCATACAAAAGAACAGGCTCTATGTCTCAGTCACACTATAATTAATCTAAACCAGTGATGGACCCTAATTTAACTTTTCTTTGAGTTTGAAAGGAGTAGGGGTAATGATTGTAATCGAAAGAGGGTCGACTTCATTACATCATGTTTGATCCCATATGACTCGATCTCATTCTGTGGGAAGGCCAGTCGAATGCGTCGCGTAAAGTACGAACATGCTACAGTTCCAGCGACGACCCCCCAGGAGTCTCTGTGAAAATTGCACTAGTGAATCGGACCACTTCGGAATGCAAGGCATGCGGTCTAACCGCTTCACCACGGAGACATCCAAGTATTTCATATAACAAAGACACGCATACTAAACATATATAATTCAACACATTATTGAGAGAATTGATGAATGTAAAGATTTCAATTTTCTCTATATTAAACACTGAACATAAAACTAAACAAAGAATTTATTAATAGGCACGTGATTTGTCTGGATGCTAGAAAAATAGATCTAGGGAACCATATCAATTTAAGACAAAAATAGATGTAGGTGTCCATGTCAGTTTAAAATAAAATTAGATCTAGGGGTCCATGTCAGTTTAAGAGTAAAATAGATCTAGGGGTCCATTTCAGTTTAAGATAAAAATAGATCTTGGGGTCCATGTCAGTTTAAAAGAAAATTAGATCTAGGGGTCCATGTCAGTTTAAGAGAAAAATAGATCTAGGGGTCCATTTCAGTATAAAAGAAAAATAGATCTAGGGGTCCATGTCAGTTTAAGAGAAAAATAGATCTAGGGATCCATGTCACTATAATATAAAAAATAGATCTAGGGGTCAATGTCAGTATAAGAGAAAAATTGATCTAGGGGTCCATGTCAGTATAAGAGAAAAATAGATCTAGGGGTCGATGTCAGTTTAAGAGAAAAATATATCTAGGGGTCCATGTCAGTATAAGAGAAAAATAGATCTAGGGGTCCATGTCAGTATAAGAGAAAAATAGATCTAGGGGTCCATGTCAGTATAAGAGAAAAATAGATCTAGGGTCCATGTCACTATAAGAGAAAAACAGATCTAGGGATCCATGTCGCTATAAGAGAAAAATGGATCTAGGGGTCCATGTCAGTATAAGATTAAAATAGATCTAGGGGTCGATGTCAGTTTAAGAGAAAAATATATCTAGGGGTCCATGTCAGTATAAGAGAAAAATAGATCTAGGGGTCTATGTCAGTTTAAGAGAAAAAATAGATCTAGGGGTCCAAGTCAGTTTAAGAGAAAAATAGATCTAGGGGTCCATGTCAGTTTAAGAGAAAAATAGATCTAGGTGTCCATGTCACTATAAGAGAAAAATAGATCTAGGGATCCATGTCACTATAAGAGAAAAATAGATCTAGGGGTCCATGTCAGCATAAGAGAAAAATAGATCTAGGGGTCCATGTCAGTATAAGAGAAAAATAGATATAGGA
>JACEFZ010016604.1:7500-23691 GCA_014155875.1 Cepaea nemoralis
CCACCCTCTTTGGAATATACTTTTCACTTCTACTGAAATATGCCTTTCGTGATCAGGATGGTGGTATATACATTCACTCACGCTCAGATGGCGGCCTCTACAATGCTCAGAGATTGAAGGCCAAGACCAAACTTAGGAGGGTACTGATCAGAGAGTTGCGTTTTGCAGATGACGCTGCAGTTACGACCCACTCTGAGGAAGAATTGCTATGTCTACTATCTGCATTCTCCAATGCTTGTTCTGAATTTGATTTAACAATTAGCAAAAAGAAGACACAGATTATGTCACAAGGTGCACATGGGGTACCATCAATCTTTTTTGACGACGCCGAACTAAAGATGGTAGACCATTTTACATATCTAGGATCAGTGGTAAATAGCAAATTATCCCTCGATCAGGAAATCAACATCCAGATTGGTAAGGCAGCAACAACAATGAACAGGTTAAGAAAAAGAGTCTGGGAGAACAGGAAGCTTACTGCCAAAACAAAAGTCCTTGTCTACCAAGCCTGTGTCCTTAATACTCTTCTTTATGGCAGTGAAACCTGGACAACTTACTCACACCAAGAGAAACGTTGAAATAGCTTTCATATGCGGTGTCTGCGAAGAATTCTTGGTATTAAGTGGCAAGACAAAATCACAAATACTGAAGTATTGGAAAGATCAGGTTGTGTGACGGTTTATTCCATGCTCAGTCTTCGTAGACTTAGATGGATAGGACATCTTAGGAGGATGGGTGATGGTAGAATACCAAAGGACATCTGGTTTGGTGAATTACAGATGGGTAAGAGATCTCAGGGTCGGCCTCTACTACGATACAAAGATATGTGTAAGCGGGACATGATTGATACAGGCATTGATAATGCACACTGGGAGCAAGTCGCCGCTGAACGTGTTGCATGGAGGGCAAACATCAGAAATGGAATAAAGACAAAGGAGAACATTATTGCAGATAAGTCACATACCGAGCGTGTGAGACGTAAGATGGTGCATGATGGTGGAAATGACCGCGTGTTCACATGCACCCACTGTGAACGAACATTTACAGCGCGAATTGGCTTTATCAGTCACATTCGCTACCACCATAGGTAAAAGTTATTATGCCTTTTTAAAGCATAAACTATCGTCTGTCAAGACGGCAAGGTGCTAATGAGTCCATACCGTGTGGCGTCTGTTCACAGTCTTCTGTTTCTTGTCTTGCCAGTTATTTCCTCTACTAATGTTTCTCAAAGCATTAAACAAATCGATACAAAACAAACAAAAATGTTATGGCGATCGTTTTACACGTTTCCGATTTGTGAACCTTTCAAAAATAAAGTTCTTTCGGTCGTTCATTCGTTCGTTGGTTTAGTATTTCTATATGTCCTTACAGTACTTCAGTTCAGTGAATTATTGTATATTAGACTCGCCTACGTGGAGAGAGAAAGTTGTTGGACATCAATTTGTGGGCATGGTACTTGTGTGTGTGTGTGTGTGTGTGTGTGTGTATATATATATATATATATATATATATATATATATATATATATATATATACACACACACATATATATATATATATATATATCAAGAAATAAGGTGGCCAGGAGAGGGTACTTTAAAGCAAAATGGAATGATTATAATATATGGAGGAAACACCCAAAATAAACGTAAATTAGGAACAGGATTTGTCATAAAAAAAGAGTTGTGGGGCAACGTTCTAAACTTAAAAGCTGTTAATGATAGGATTAGTAAATTGCGAATAAAAGGTAAATGGAAAAATATAACGATGATTAATGTACGTGCACCTACTGAAGAGAAAGAAGATGATATTAAAGAAGACTTTTATAATGATCTGGAAGATGTCATAGAAGAAACCCCCAAACAGGAAGTCCTGATTATGCTGGGAGTCTTCAACGCAAAAATAGGTAGAGAGCAAACACATAAAAAAGTTGCCGGTATGGAAAGCCTACATACAACTTCAAATAATAATGGATGGAGAGTCATCAACCTAGCAGAAGCCAAAGGACTGCAGATCAGCAGTACCAGACTGCAAAGAAAGGATATACATAAACAAACTTGGAAATCATGCGACAAGAGAACCTATAATCAAATAGATCACATTTTAATTAACAACAAAAATGCATCAAACATACAACAAGTTAGAAGCTATAGAGGAGCTGAGTGCCACAGCGACCACTTCCACGTTGGGTCCAAATTTAAAATAAAACTTCAGACAGCTTTCTATGCTAAACTACAAAGGTTACACCCAACATATAACAGAGAAAAACTACAAGAAATTACAGTCAAAGAGAAATTTGCAGATGAAATAAAATGTAAACTTGAAATTCTACAAAACCCGCTGGAGGAAAGCGTTGACCAAACTTGGTTGAACATCAAGAATACAATTCAATCTACTGGAGAAGAATGTCTCGGTGTGTTAACCACGCATAGAAAGAACAGATGGTTCAATCCAAAATGTGAAGAAGCAGTCATTAGGAAAAAGAATGCCAGACAGCTATGGCTAAATGACATCAACAACATCCAAAAGGAAGAGCAATATAGAAATGAATGTAAAGAGGCTACAAAAATAGTTCGACAGCAGAAGCGAGAATATATGAGTAATATAATCAAAGATATGGAAACTAATCACCAGAAAAACTGAATCCAGAAAGTTTTTTAAAGAACTGAAGTCAATGAAACGAGGGCACCAACACAACACATATGGTTTAAAAGACAAAAATGGGAATATGATAAATACCAATGAGGAAATGTGCAACACATGGAAAGAATATTTTGTTGAATTACTAAATTGTGAAGCTCCAAGTAACACTTTCCCACAGGAAGAGGTTCTAACGTGTGAACCACAAATTGAAGAACCTGCATTTGAAGAAATCCTATATGTAATCACACGACTTAAAAACAATAAGGCAACTGGGACTGATGGAATTGCTGCTGAATTTATAAAGGCAGGTGGTCATGCATTACATCTAAAGCTATACGAACTAATAATAAAAATCTGGAGGACTGAAGAATTACCCCATGACTGGAAAGAGTCATTATTGATACCTATCTTTAAGAAAGGAGACAAGTTCCAGTGTGAAAATTATAGAGGAATATCACTACTGTCCATAAGCTATAAGATACTATCCGCAGTATTACTAAATAGACTAAAACCATATTCAGAATACATATTAGGTGACTACCAGGCGGGTTTTAGACAAAACAGATCAACAATAGATCAGATATTTATCTTACGACAAATAGCCGAGAAAAATTTGGAATATAAAAGAGATCTCCATAACATTTTTGTGGATTTTAAAAAGGCTTATGATAGTGTCCATAGGAATAGTCTATGGAATGCTATGCGGGAATTTGGAATACCAAGGAAGTTAATCAACATGACCAGACTATGCATGGAAGATACTTATAATATAGTAACATATAAAGGCAGGAAATCAGACCCTTTCCAAATAACATCTGGCTTGAAACAGGGTGATGCACTATCGCCGCTACTCTTCAATCTGGCTCTAGAGAAAGTTGTAAGGAGGGTAAAGGAGGAATGTGATATTGGAGGAACATCCAAGCTGCTTGGTTATGCAGATGATATAGATATTATAGGGGAAAATGAACAAAAGACATTGGAAATATTGACTCACTTAAAGGAAAAAGCCCAACAGATGGGGCTGGTTATCAACCAAGATAAGACAGAATATATGGTAATTTCAAGAGAAGGAATGGCTAAAAACTCTGGCCACATACAAATAGATAATATGACCATTAAAAGAACGGAAACATACAAATACCTGGGTACAATCTTCAACTGCTCCAACATCATAAGGGAAGAAATACAAACTAGAATCAATTCTGGAAATAAGATATACTATGCACTACAACATCTACTAAAATCAAAGGCGCTATCTCGTAACACCAAGATCACAATATACAAAACACTGATCAGACCAGTTGTGCTGTATGGCTCTGAAACCTGGAGTACAACGAAAGGAGACGAAGCCTTGCTACAAACCTTTGAGAACAAAGTTTTAAGACGCATCTTTGGACCCATTAGGGATACACAAAGTGGAGAGTGGAAAAGAAGAAGTAACAAAGACATTTATGATCTGTTTAAGTCCCCGCTAATCACTGGTATCATGAAGGCTAATGGACTACAATGGCTGGGGTATATAGAAAGAATGGAAGATGATAGGGAAACAAAACTCGCTTTCACTCAGGAAATAAATGACCGTAGACCCCGAGGTAGACCAAGAAGACGGTGGAGAGATAATATATATACAGACCTACAAGCACTTGGAATCAACGACTGGCAAGAGAAGGTCAACCAGAGAGACGAATGGAGACGGATTGTATCTGCAGCAAAGAACCTCAATGGCTCGGAACGCTGAAGAAGAAGAAGAAGATATATATATATATATATATATATATATAGAGAGAGAGAGACACACACACACACATACACACACATAAGTAATTAGTACTACATTGGTAAGTACGTACATATGATAGCTATCACGCACGCACGGACGATGGTACATACCTATCTGCAAATCTACATACGCACATACAGGCACATAGACAAGCAGACAGACACACACACACTCAGGCAACCACACACAGACAAAGAGACACACAGACAGAGAGACACGGACAAAACAACATAATGAACTATGACTATGCTTCTATCACTTAAGTACAGTACAAATACACCAGGAAGACTAGTATGAAAATATAGCTTATATGATACGTACACAACTAACTGGAGTAAACTGTTTATAGCCGTTTAATCAAGAACTAAGAATGGCAGCAAGATACTTCATGGAAAATGAGTGATATCCGGCCGTTGTAACAGATTTGCCATAAGCAGGAACCCAGACATTCTAGTCCTCCTTAACTCCGTGTACTGCATCGCTGGCATGATGAGTAATTGATGTGTAGTATGTCAAGAGATCTGTATCGGAGAGGTTAACAGTGGTATCTTACCACTGTATGGCTGTATCGGAGAGGTTATCACTGTCTGGCTGTATCGGAGAAGTTATCACTGACTGGCTGTATCGGAGAGATTACCACTGTATGGCTGTATCGGAGAGGTTAACAGTGGTAACTTACAACTGTATGGCTGTATCGGAGAGGTTATCACTCTCTGGCTGTATCGGAGAAGTTATCACTGACTGGCTGTATCGGAGAGGTTATCACTGTCTGGCTGTATCGGAGAGATTACCACTGTATGGCTGTATCGGAGAGGTTATCACTGTATGGCTGTATCCGAGAGGTTATCACTGTCTGGCTGTATCGGAGAGATTACCACTGTATGGCTGTATCGGGGAGGTTATCACTGTCTGGTTGTATCGGGGAGGTTATCACTGACTGGCTGTATCGGGGCGGTTATCACTGTCTGGCTGTATGGGGGAGGTTATCACTGTCTGGCTGTATCGGAGAGGTTATCACTGTCTGGCTGTATCGGAGAGGTTATCACTGACTAGCTGTATCGGAGAGGTTATCACTGTCTGGCTGTATCGGAGAGGTTATCACTGTCTGGCTGTATCGGAGAGGTTATCACTGTCTGGCTGTATCGGAGAGGTTATCACTGACTAGCTGTATCGGAGAGGTTATCACTGTCTGGCTGTATCGGAGAGGTTATCACTGTCTGGCTGTATGGGAGAGGTTATCACTGACTGGCTGTATCGGAGAGTTTATCACTGTCTGGCAGTATCGGAGAGGTTATCACTGTCTGGCTGTATCGGAGAGGTTATCACTGTCTGGCTGTATCGGAGAGGTTATCGCTGTCTGGCTGTATCGGAGAGTTTATCACTGTCTGGCTGTATCAGAGAGGTTATCACTGACTGGCTGTATCGGGGCGGTTATCACTGTCTGGCTGTATCGGGGCGGTTATCACTGTCTGGCTGTATCGGGGAGGTTATCACTGTCTGGCTGTATCGGAGAGGTTATCACTGTCTGGCTGTATCGGAGAGGTTATCACTGACTAGCTGTATCGGAGAGGTTATCACTGTCTGGCTGTATCGGAGAGGTTATCACTGTCTGGCTGTATCGGAGAGGTTATCACTGTCTGGCTGTATCGGGGCGGTTATCACTGTCTGGCTGTATCGGGGAGGTTATCACTGTCTGGCTGTATCGGAGAGGTTATCACTGTCTGGCTGTATCGGAGAGGTTATCACTGACTAGCTGTATCGGAGAGGTTATTACTGTCTGGCTGTATCGGGGAGGTTATCACTGTCTGGCTGTATCGGGGAGGTTATCACTGTCTGGCTGTATCGGGGAGGTTATCACTGTCTGGCTGTATCGGGGAGGTTATTACTGTCTGGCTGTATCGGGGAGGTTATCACTGTCTGGCTGTATCGGAGAGGTTATTACTGTCTGGCTGTATCGGGGAGGTTATCACTGTCTGGCTGTATCGGGGAGGTTATCACTGCCTGGCTGTATCGGAGAGGCTACCACTGTCTGGCTGTATCGGGGAGGATACCACTTTCTGGTTGTAGTCAGCTAGGTTACCACTGTCAGGCTGTATCGGGGAGGATACCACTGACTGGTTGTGTCGGGTAAGTTACCACTGTCATTGGGATGCCCGGCAAAAAGAGATCGTGTCGTATTAGATAAATCCTGGTGCAATGAAGTCCATCCTATTGCGTTTTAAATCCTTGTTTCTTCCCCTTTTGTTCCGATGAACTCAGCAGCTGTTCGGTTCACGGGAGGGGGGGGGGGGGGTTAGGGGGCTGCGGGGTCTCAAGGTTTGGTGTCCGCCTCGAGTGCTGGTGGTCCCGGGTTCAAGCACCGGTGAGGACCGGGATTTATTTCACGTGGACTTCTAGTAATAAAATTTCCCCAGGTCTCTGGGTAGTGAGATCGGACGCCCGTGTGTATTGTTGCGCACGTAAAAAAATCCCTTGGCAGTTTGAAATCGAAAAAGAGTAGCCTAACGGCGCTCCCCGGGCAAAATTTCGAGTTAAAAATCTACCCAAAGTATTTCAGGATCCTTGCCGATGCTACAGAGTTCGTTCACTGAGCTGAGTTTCTCCAAACTCAGGTTTGAATTAGAAGGAGAACGGGGCACTTATGGGTTACGCCCGTGTGCCGTGATGTTGATCCATCAACTAAACTAATTGTTCACAGGAAATCATCTATGGGAAATAATTACAACATCTTCCTCTTCTTTTAGGCCATATAGTATAGGACCGGTCTGCGGGTTTGATTCGCTTCTAGGCGGATTCTAATTGTAACACTTGAGCTGGGATCATGGGTCGACATAACTGAAAATGAATACCAGAAATTGTCTCGGAAAGTAAAGGAGGCTGGTTTGATACTGACCACAGCCGTTGTAATAGAGCCGCCATAAGGAGGAACATGGACACTAAAGCCCTCATCCACCAAGTGCCGATTGGTTTCACAAATACGAGTCTAGCACCATATCCCCAATGTGCCACAAGGCATGCGAAAGGGTCTCTTACTTACTACTTACATTTCACTTGTTTCTAATAATTTACCAAATACACTTTATCAAATGGCGAAACAAATGTCATAACATCTGATGGGAGGTGCCATTAAGAGATTAGAACAAGAATTACTAGCCTTGTGCAAGATGAAAAACAATTTTAAAAAAAAATGTTAAATGTCATTTGCAACGAAAAAAAGAGGCTTGAAGTGTTACATACCACCTGTTCTTTTGTGTGGATAACAAACGTGGACAATGAGCAGACAAACTAAAAAATATCTAAAGGCAGTGGACATGTGGTTTCTGTGGAAAATGCAAAGAATACCATGAGCAGACCAAACAAACAAACAAACAAACAAACAAACAAACAAACAAACAAACAAACAAACAAAAGTCCTACAAGAAGTAAATTAAATCCGTAAACTGATTAGAGAAATTATATAGAGAGTCAAATTATTTTTGTCCCGTTATGAGACAAAAATTAACTAGAGAACTTGGTTACAATTGGCAAGACTGAGTGGAAAAGAACAAGGGAAGGCAAAGAAGTAAATATATGGATGGCTTGACCACATGGCATGGTTGAAACAAGAACACAGAGCTGATCCACAACTCTGGTGATCGAGTGAGAGATGGCGAAACATGATCGCCAAGCTTATCGGCATGACATATGATGCTGATGAAATTTCTCTACTTGCATACAGACAGATAGGCAGACAGACAGACAGACATACAGACAGACAAACACAAACACACATATACATAACCAAGCATCATAACCGGGTAATGTTCAATCACTTGTGTACAGAACAAAGACAGATGGGAGACAAGCAATACACGCACAGAAAGACAGCTAAAACAAATATATACACGCCAGGAAGACAAATAATACGGACATAGCTTACACGATACCTACAGAAATAACTGGAGAAAACTGTTTATGACTGTATAAAGAATAACTAAGATTGACAGCATGATATTTCCTGGAAAATGAGTGATTTATGACCGTTGTAACAAAGCTGCCAGAAGGAGGGACCTAGACACTCTAGCCCTCGTTAATTCAATGTATTACATCGCAGGATGGTGAATTATTGATGGGTGGTTGTCCAGACACAGCTGTCAGTATCGGGCAGCTTACCACTGTCTGGCTACTGCTGTCTGAATGTATTACCAACAATCGGCAGCTGCATGTATAGCGGTTCCTAAATATTGATCTGTGTATATTCAAGAAACTGATGGATGTGACAGAAAATGACACGACCTTGTTGTACGTTATTTGTACTATTCCATTACAAATGTTGAATCTCCTTTGCAAGACGTTGCAACCACCACAAAACTCAGGTTGATTTACTAATGAATTTTGCGCTTAGCAGTTTGCCATTGCTTTCTGAACAAGAAATCAACGTCTAAATCCATTTGACTTGTTAAAGGCACAATCCAACTATCTCATAGTTAACGCACCGGACGTTTAAGAACGGTGGCTCTGATTACTGGTACACAATGGGAAATACGAGTGACTATTATATCTTACTTTTCTTATAGGCCATGTCGTATAGAATTTGACTGTATGTTCAGTTACAACTACTTGATGGCGTGGGAGCAGTGATAGTGTAGTGACTCCACTCTCGCCTGCCCTCCTAGTGGTCATCGTTTCGATCTCCATCTGGGCGGATTCGAATTGTAAAAATTGACTTGGGCTCCCACTTCGACTCAGCCAAATATTATCAGTACAAAGTGTCCTCGAAGGTTCCAACATATGGCCACCGGCCTGACAAGCAAGCTTACTAGCCACTGAGCTATCGAGTGGCTCTCGAGGTATGGTGTCCGCCTCGAGTGCTGGAGGTCCCGGGTTCAGTCCCGGTAGGTGACATATCAGTGGGTTGGTCACTTATGAGATAGAAGAGTGACCAGGCTCTTGTGTATTTTGATACGGTGCTACATGTACTTTTTCTGCAAGTGGGAGACCGCTAATATTCTAGGGTCGGCCCAGACTTCATCAGGAGTGTGACGGGTGATATAGTACGACAGCAAGGAAGGATCCTTGATCATCGGGGCAGTGTCAGTCAGGCAGTGGTACTTCGCTTGATCAGCCCGTGATTGGTTCCGGTCCACTGGAGGAGCCTGGGTGAGTCGCTACCACGACTGGACAACCGCACGAGCTATCGTCCGCCTCCATGATGAAGAATACTCATCTGCATATCTGATCTTGTACATAGTATCTTCTAGTCTGGCTTTCAGCCATCCTTCTCTGTGTTGTGGTTGACTTAGTTCAGAATTAAATTTTTGTTCTCTTAGCTATGACTTTGTGCAGTGATATGACTGGTGTCTTGTCCGAGCCCCCTTGGGGTAGGGAACCCTAGGTGAGGGAGGGGAGGTGCAGCTGTCCCGGCTTGTGTGGGGCCTGGTAGATGTAGAGTGCTATTGAGGTGGTTGGAGCAAAGGCTGGGGATATTATCTATCGTGGCAACCCAGTCCAAGCCCCGGCGGTCTTGTCACAATAGGTAAAAGTTATTATGCCTTTTTAAAGCATAAACTATCGTCTGTCAAGACGGCAAGGTGCTAATGAGTCCATACCGTGTGGCGTCTGTTCACAGTCTTCTGTTTCTTGTCTTGCCAGTTATTTCCTCTAATGTTTCTCCAAGCATTAAACAAATCGATACAAAACAAACAAAAATGTTATGGCGATCGTTTTGCACGTTTCCGATTTGTGAACCTTTCAAAAATAAAGTTCTTTCGGTCGTTCATTCGTTCGTTGGTTTAGTATTCCTATATGTCCTTACAGTACTTCAGTTCAGTGAATTATTGTATATTAGACTCGCCTACGTGGAGAGAGAAAGTTGTTGGACATCAATTTGTGGGCATGGTACATTTTGTGTGTGTGTGTGTGTGTATATATATGTGTGTATATATATATATATATATATATATATATATATATATATATATATATATATATATATATATATATATATATATATATCAAGAAATAAGGTGGCCAGGAGAGGGTACTGTAAAGCAAAATGGAATGATTATAATATATGGAGGAAACACCCAAAATAAACGTAAATTTGGAACAGGATTTGTCATAAAAAAAGAGTTATGGGGGAACGTTCTAAACTTAAAAGCTGTTAATGATAGGATTAGTAAATTGCGAATAAAAGGTAAATGGAAAAATATAACGATGATTAATGTACGTGCACCTACTGAAGAGAAAGAAGATGATATTAAAGAAGACTTTTATAATGATCTGGAAGATGTCATAGAAGAAACCCCCAAACAGGAAGTCCTGATTATGCTGGGAGACTTCAACGCAAAAATAGGTAGAGAGCAAACACATAAAAAAGTTGCCGGTATGGAAAGCCTACATACAACTTCAAATAATAATGGATGGAGAGTCATCAACCTAGCAGAAGCCAAAGGACTGCAGATCAGCAGTACCAGACTGCAAAGAAAGGATATACATAAACAAACTTGGAAATCATGTGACAAGAGAACCTGTAATCAAATAGATCACATTTTAATTAACAACAAAAATGCATCAAACATACAACAAGTTAGAAGCTATAGAGGAGCTGAGTGCCACAGCGACCACTTCCACGTTGGGGCAACATTTAAAATAAAACTTCAGACAGCTTTCTATGCTAAACTACAAAGGTTACACCCAACATATAACAGAGAAAAACTACAAAAATTACAGTCAAAGAGAAATTTGCAGATGAAATAAAATATAAACTTGAAATTCTACAAAACCCGCTGGAGGAAAGCGTTGACCAAACTTGGTTGAACATCAAGAATACAATTCAATCTACTGGAGAAGAATGTCTCGGTGTGTTAACCACGCATAGAAAGAACAGATGGTCCAATCCAAAATGTGAAGAAGCAGTCATTAGGAAAAAGAATGCCAGACAGCTATGGCTAAATGACATCAACAACATCCAAAAGGAAGCGCAATATAGAAATGAATGTAAAGAGGCTACAAAAATAGTTCGACAGCAGAAGCGAGAATATATGAGTAATATAATCAAAGATATGGAAACTAATCACCAGAAAAATGAATCCAGAAAGTTTTTTAAAGAACTGAAGTCAATGAAACGAGGGCACCAACACAACACATATGGTTTAAAAGACAAAAATGGGAATATGATAAATACCAATGAGGAAATGTTCAACACATGGAAAGAATATTTTGTTGAATTACTAAATTGTGAAGCTCCAAGTAACACTTTCCCACAGGAAGAGGTTCTAACTTGTGAACCACAAATTGAAGAACCTGCATTTGAAGAAATCCTATATGTAATCACACGACTTAAAAACAATAAGGCAACTGGGACTGATGGAATTGCTGCTGAATTTATAAAGGCAGGTGGCCATGCATTACATCTAAAGCTATACGAACTAATAATAAAAATCCAGGAGGACTGAAGAATTACCCCATGACTGGAAAGAAGTCATTATTGATACCTATCTTTAAGAAAGGAGACAAGTCCCAGTGTGAAAATTATAGAGGAATATCACTACTGTCCATAAGCTATAAGATACTATCTGCAGTTTTACTAAATAGACTAAAGCCATATTCAGAATACATATTAGGTGACTACCAGGCGGGTTTTAGACAAAACATATCAACAATAGATCAGATATTTATCTTACGACAAATAGCCGAGAACAATTGGAATATAAAAGAGATCTCCATAACATTTTTGTGGATTTTAAAAAGGCTTATGATAGTGTCCATAGGAAGAGTCTATGGAATGCTATGCGGGAATTTGGAATACCAAGGAAGTTAATCAACATGACCAGACTATGCATGGAGGATACTTATAATATAGTAACATATAAAGGCAGGAAATCAGACCCTTTCCAAATAACATCTGGCTTGAAACAGGGTGATGCACTATCGCCGCTACTCTTCAATCTGGCTCTAGAGAAAGTTGTAAGGAGGGTAAAGGAGGAATGTGATATTGGAGGAACATCCAAGCTGCTTGGTTATGCAGATGATATAGATATTATAGGGGAAAATGAATAAAAGACATTGGAAATATTGACTCACTTAAAGGAAAAAGCCCAACAAGATGGGGCTGGTTATCAACCAAGATAAGACAGAATATATGATAATTTCTAGAGAAGGAATGGCTAAAAGCTCTGGCCACATACAAATAGATAATATGACCATTAAAAGAACGGAAACATACAAATACCTGGGTACAATCTTCAACTGCTCCAACATCATAAGGGAAGAAATACAAACTAGAATCAATTCTGGAAATAAGATATACTATGCACTACAACATCTACTAAAATCAAAGGCGATATCTCATAATACCAAGATCACAGGATACAAAACATTGATCAGACCAGTTGTGCTGTATGGCTCTGAAACCTGGAGTACAACGAAAGGAGACGAAGCCTTGCTACAAACCTTTGAGAACAAAGTTTGAAGACGCATCTTTGGACCCATTAGGGATACACAAAGTGGAGAGTGGAAAAGAAGAAGTAACAAAGACATTTATGATCTGTTTAAGTCCCCGCTAATCACTGGTATCATGAAGGCTAATAGACTACAATGGCTCCCCCGATGTGTCTCCACCTTGCCGTGGTGGGGGAGCTTGCGTGTCCCATCGACCCCATGTGCTTGCCGATGGGTGAAAAACTACATATCGGACAGCATATGGGATAGGGACCAGACTAAGAGAGACACAACCTGCTGCTCTGCAGGTGAGACTGAGGATAGCAGTCTAAAATTTAAATCAGGCGCACGAAGGAAGAAGTTCTTGGTCCGGACAAAACACTAAAGGCTCCCTGTCGAGGGCTGTGGCTGAACGCCTCTAAGCCACAAACCCTCGGACCTGAGAGCCGGGCCGATAGCCACCTTTCGAAAAAAGGCGTGATACTGAGCAAGCTACATGCTCTGGTCTGATAGAAGTTCGAAGACTCTCAGCTGGGGGATATGAGAGATTCCCGTATGAGAGGGTCAGGCCGTTCCTCGTTCACCGCTGCACGAAGGTAAGGTGTTGAACCGGCAGCACAAGTAGCCTACCTCGTGAGCGAGTACAAAAAGTCAAAAAAGTGCCCCAGTCGAAGAAAATGGCTACGAAAACTGTATCTAACTCATAGAGTGTAGACAAAAGTGGAAGAACGTCTCAATGACGCAAAATGGAACGCACGGCGAGCGAACCTATTGCGTGGTCCGAAGTCAAAAGCAAAAGCTTACCGAGTGGGTGTCGCTTGCAGTCTGACCGTCCCTGGTGTGTGCTTGAGCGATCAGTGGCAAACGGGTTGCCCAACAAGTGGAAGTGAGGAACTAAAGCAGCCATGAGCAGGACGTGGCAACTCCTCGGGTGAGCCCAGTCACAGAGCAATATGTGCCGGCTCTGCAATTATGGAAGCCTCCTTGGATAGCGAGGGAATGCTCATGGTCTGCCCCTGCCTTCCCTTGAGGGCCGACCACGATGTCGTTCATCGTTCTGTCTTGACCAGCTGAGATGTTAGCGACATCACAACAGTCCAACGTGCCTCGAAACCAGAGGAAGGCTAACCTCATTAAAAAATGCCCGCTGAAGTCGGAAGTGTCGTCCTACGGGTGGCAAACTAAAAATTGACACTACGCAATTACGTCCGAGTGAAATGTCTCGTCCGAATGTCTCTCGTGCTAGGAACAGCTCTGACTACCTAGTTTCCGAATGCCGCTCTTGTTCGGAACAGCTCTGACTGGGTAGTTTCCCGAATGTCTGTTGTGCCTGGAAAAGCTCTGATGGGCGCAACGACAAGCACATGTCCGAAAACTCGCTGAGTGGATGCCGTCTGCAAACCTGTCTGGTTTGTGCGGGAATGACCCGGGGAAACGAAATGACCAATATATTGAAGTGAGGATTTAAAGCAGCCATGAGCAGGACGTGACGATCTCCCTCGGTGAGCCCAGATCCAGGGCGTTATGTGTCGGCCCTGCAACTATGGAAGCAACCTTGGATGGCGGAAAATGCTATGGACTGTCCTTGCCTTCCTTTGAGGGATGACCGTTGTCTTCGACCGTTCAACCTTGGCCAGCATGGTTGCAGATGGCACCACAAAAGTGAGAGTCTCCCAGGAATGCTACCTGGTCAAAAAAGCACGCTAAAGTCGATGTGTTGGCCTACGGGTTTCGGCCCAAGGGCGCATAACAGACACACCGCAATCACATCTGAAAAAACACTCCGGATGAACGAAAAGAAGAAGAAGACTACAATGGCTGGGGCATATAGAAAGAATGGAACATAATAGGGAAACAAAACTCGCTTACACTCAGGAAATAAATGACCGTAGACCCCGAGGTAGACCAAGAAGACGGTGGAGAGATAATATATATACAGACCTACAAGCACTTGGAATCAACGACTGGCAAGAGAAGGTCAACCAGAGAGACGAATGGAGACGGATTGTATCTGCAGCAAAGAACCTCAATGGCTCGGAACGCTGAAGAAGAAGAAGATATATATATATATACTAGCTGACCCGGCCCGGCTTCGCCCAGTCCTTGGTGGGGAGCATCTAATTTAATTCATATAAGTAGTCATATAAGTTCCCGTTCCCGTTACCGACTGTCTGTCTGTCTGTCTGTCTGTCTGTCTGTCTGTCTGTCTGTCTGTCTGTCTGTCTGTCTGTCTGTCTGTCTGTCTGTCTGTCTGTCTGTCTGTCTGTCTGTCTGTCTGTCTGTCTGACCCGGCCCGGCATTGCCCAGCTCCTGGTGTGGAGCATCTCATTTAATTCATATAAGTAGTCATATAAGTTCCCGTTCCCGACTGTCTATCTGTCTGTCTATCTGTTTGTCTATCTGTCTGCCTGACCCTGCCCGGTTTCGCCCAGTCCCTGGTGGGGAGCATCTCATTTAATTCATATAAGTAGTCATATAAGTTCCCGTTTCCGTTACCGACTGTCTGTCTGTCTGTCTGTCTGTCTGTCTGTCTGTCTGTCTGTCTGACCCGGCCCGGCATCGCCCAGCTCCTGGTGTGGAGCATCTCATTTAATTCATATAAGTAGTCATATAAGCTCACGTTCCCGTTCCCGATTATCTATCTGTCTGTCTGTCTGTCTGTCTGTCTGTCAGTCTGTCTATCTGTCTTCTATCTGTCTGATCCGGCCCGGCTTCGCCCAGCCCCTGATGGGGAGCATCTCATTTAATTCATATGAGTAGTCATATAAGTTCCCGTTCCCGTCTGTCTGTCTGTCTGTCTGTCTGTCTGTCTGTCTGTCTGTCTGTCTGTCTGTCTGTCTGTCTGTCTGTCTGTCTGTCTGTCTGTCTGTCTAATCATTTATTGGTTGCAGTTAGAACAACCTTAGATAAACGAAGACCAACTTGGTAATATATTAACTTGGGTAAATGGAGCAGCGGCAGCAGCAGCAGAAGAAGAAGAAAAAGGAGGAGTAGGAGCTGGGAGGAGGAAGAGGGAGGAGGAGGGAGGAGGAGGAGAAAGAGAGAAGAGGAGGATGGAGGAGGGAGAGGGAGGAGGGGGAGGAGAAGAGGAAGAGGGTAGGAGGTGGAGGAGGGGAGAGGAGGAGGAGGAGGAATATAACGCATATGCCTGTAGATTTAATAATGGCTGAGGTTGTTCCATGTCTTCTTAGAGTTGGCGACAGTGTAAAGAAATATAAAATCTACAAACTTGATAGAGATAAGGTAACTATTATTTATTCATTCTTTAAGCAAAAAAAAGATGAGTTACAATGTTATGCATTATGCATTATTTTTATGAAAACTTTGAAAATGCCTTACAGATTGTA
>JACEFZ010016605.1:0-23572 GCA_014155875.1 Cepaea nemoralis
ATAATGAAGCACTGTCTGAGATCAAGTATCAATAATATGTGTTTTCTGTCTGTTCTAGGCGGCGCCTATTATATGATATCCAGAAGTCTGGGCCCAGAGTTTGGTGGCGCCATTGGTGTGATATTTTCTGTGGCCAACACTGTGGCTGTGGCCATGTATGTGGTCGGCTTTTCTGAGACAGTCAGGGATATTCTTAAGGTAATTATTTATCTTGCATCATACATTTTAGATGTCTGCTAATGTTAGCGTCATCATCACCAACAGCTTTAACATCGGCAAGGGGCAGGATTAACCACTAATAAAAGTAAGCACTTGTTTGCAAGGAAAAGGGGCCTGCATATAAATGTTCCATTGCCGGATGTACTATCTACCTTATTGTACAATGGAAGCCAGGCTAACGCAGTGACTAACATGCTTGTGTTGGCCTGGTGGTCGTGTGTTCAAACTCCACCGAAGCGAATTGTTATAACTGACCTCCCAGGTCGACCCAGCCAAAAAATGGTTACTAGAAAATATCTTGGGAAGTAAAGACATGGTGCCCACCAAGTCCTGACTGGACTGTAAAAATATGGGGCTAGCACCATATACCAATCTTTAACTTTACTTTGATTTTACCATATACCCAATCATGCTTCAAGGATTGGGGACGTAAATTGCAAGTACCTCTGAAGTCGGAGTGGGTTCCCCTGATGGCGAAGGACACTGGTAATATGGGTCCAGTACACTAGAAGTAGAAGTAGTAGCACATAGACTACGTTTGAGTTCAAAGCGAACGGAGGGAAAAAAAAGTATACTTGTAGTTTTTATTAAAAACTGAAAATAATTTACATTTCTAAATAGAACAACGGGATGGTAGAAAAATTCCAAAATGGTACTGTCCCATTAAATCAGCTTACCCCCATCAATCACGTCTCAAGGTGTGTAACAGGATCTTTTATTTAGAGTTTACCATATAACCCAATCATGCCTCGAAGATTGTAAAAGGATCTTTGCTTTATATGGTGCAAAACTGCATGTGTTGCAGCTTTAAGAACTTGTTCATTTTATCTCTTCTATGTCCAGCTCACTCTTTATATCCTGAGATACCACCATACCCCAGAAACTTGCACATTCTTATCTTCTTTTGTTTGGAATGCCGGTTTGGATATCTGGTGTCTATATAGCCTTCTTCATATTTGGTGTGTGATGTGTTCTCTAACATGTCATGATTTCTCAGCCTATAAAGTCAGTAAATAGCACACAATTGTATCATTGATATAAACATTGACTGGCACTGGTGTTCATGTCTCTCCACGGATCTTGTTCTTTTGTGTTCAGATCAACTCTGTTGATGATATTCCTTAGTGCCACCATCTCAGTTCATCCAGCATCATTTCTTTCTGTCCTCTTCTGCCTCTGTTCCCACTGATTTTTCAAGTTGTTACGATGTTTTCTGATGCCTCTCTTCTCATCACATGACCAAAGCATGCTGTTTGATAACATTAATCATATAAGAATGATAGGCAGTCAGTATGGCCGAATGGATAAGAATGTGTGTTCTTAAACATCCAGTGTGCTGATGCCACGGTAAGGGGTTCAACCCCTACACTGGACAGTTGGACTAAAATGTTGACCTTTGTCCTTGACTTGGGGACATAAATTACAAGTACCTCTGAAGTCGGAGTGGGTTCTCCTGATGGTGAGGAACACCATTAATAGGGAAAGCTAATCCACATACAAAATTCAGTCCAGCACTAATAGAAGTAATGTGTATGGACTACGCTTGAGTTCAAATCGAGCGAGCGCAAAACAAAACATAAATATAAGAGGGATGCAGAGGTGTTTCCAAGGCACCAGGGCCGGGTTACATACTGGCCAAGACCTATTGACGCGTCCTCGTCGAGCGTCCTGGGCAACAGGTCCTTTCGGGGTCCTGGCTAAAGTCAGTAGGATCGCCGATTCCTCCGAAGTCGGAGAGTGTCTGCCTGTACGGTGAGGAACCACCAGTCTGCACACCAATAAGCCAGACATGGGACAACGGATACTCACGCAAAACTCAGGTCCTGTATGACATCACACTGATGTTGGACAACAGGATGCCTTCATCCGACATACAGGACTTCGCGTTGGAGCTCAAGCCAATGAACGCAAGCAAGCAAGCAAGCATAAATATAAGAATGATATAAATATTTTTTTCAGAAGCAAATTAATGTGCTGAAATATATTTTCTTGTTTCCCATAGCGCTATGACCTGGTGATGGTGGATGACTTAAATGATATCCGTATTATTGGAAGCATTACTATTACTATACTACTGGCAGTTGCCTTGATAGGCATGGACTGGGAGTCAAGGGTGAGTCTTGTTGATTGGTTGGGTAGCTGTTTTTTTTTTAGTAATCCCTGTGAGATGTCTTAACACTTGTTTATAGACTGAGAGTCAAAATTTAGTGTGGTTAATTTCTTGGTTTGATGGTTTTAAAAGAATCCCTGTAAGTTGTCTTAATATTTGTGAAGAGCCTTTGGGGCCATTAGCCAGACTGAGGTGTTAGTTTATGGGTAGGCACACCACAAAGAGATGTCCAAGATGTTGACCAGCAACCCGAGGTTTGCTATTTTGACTAACAGTGGAAGATAAAATTATGGACCACTTTGTTGTATGTCTTTTACAGGATTTACAATCAACCCCAGCATTTGTTCATCGTTTGCGATTTTCTAGGAAACTTTTCAGCGTTACAACACTGGGCGGAAAAGAAAGAATGTTGCAGCAACAAGCCTGCATCAGCAAACGAACACAAGAAAACAATACCTCATGTCAACCACGGAGATTACACTACAGTACGACATAACAACAGAATGAGAATGGAAAAATTAAACTAAAAAGTGAAACAAATGTGTTGTGCTTTATCTCAGATTTCCTGAATGTGAATCAACAGCTGATGATAATGCCAAAAGTATTATATTTTCAACTGTAGGTACACAAATTTCCTTTACTTGTCTGTCAATATGTCAGACAGCATTCATCAGTTTCTGTTTAAATGCACCATCTTTTACTTGTTTACTTCTTCTACTCTTTCCTACAGGCACAGTTAGTTCTCTTGGTAATTCTTACCCTGGCAATTGTGAATTTTTTCATTGGATTGTGCATCCCTGCCAGTGTGGAACAAATGTCCAGGGGGTTCCTGGGACCAAAAGGTAAAGATTTACTTATTTCTTTTGAATAAAATTAAACTGAAGTATGTGAGATCTGGACACTTACTAAACAAGCTGACCAGCGCATAAATGCCTTTGAATATAAATTTTATAGAAGGGTTCTAAGAATATCTTGGGTATAGAAAAGAACAAATGAATCCATATGACAAGAACTGAATATTGAAGAAGGTTGGCTACTAAAGACAATAAAATAGAGAAAATTTAAATATTTTGGTCGCTTGAAACGTTACGAAAATTTAGAGAGAATGCCCGGAAAGAGAAGAGGAAGGCCACAGAGAAGATGGGTGTAGGATGTGGTAGATGATCTCCAGATCGGTGTATCAGAGGCAGGACATCTTGCTTATGACCAAAGTTTTCCAGACGGTGAAGTTCTGCAAAGGACATGCTACTGAATGAATAAAACTGAGATAAAGCTGTGGAAATGTAAACAATATTTTTAAAACCCTAAGTATAGGGCAGCTTTACAAAACACAATTACTGAAAACAAAGGATGTTGCAACAAGAAATCTTCATGAGCAAACAAGCACAAGAAAAAACAACAACATTTAAACTACAAAGAAGGCACTACAGTGACTACATTAAGGTATAATGACAGAATGAAAGGAGTGGACACATGAAAAAGAAATGGAAAAAAATGGCTGTCCTATTTATATCAGAAGCACAGGCTGTTTCACATTCTGGAATTCCGAGACAAGTGGCATGCACATTTGTTATTTTTTGTTTTTTTCGTTTATGTTTTTCATTTGTCCATTCTTCTCATTCTGTCAGTATGCCTTTAATGTTGTCACTGTAGTGTCTTCTCCATGGTTTATATTTTGTTTTCTTGTGTTTGTTTGCTGATGAAGGCTTGTGGCCATCCAGGAAACAAGAATGTAGTGTCATCTGTTTGTGTGTGTGTGTGTGTGTGTGCATGTGTGTGCGCACACGTGTGTGTGTATGTGTGTGTGTGTGTATATATATATATATATATATATATATATATATATATATATATATATATATATATATATATATATATATATATATATATATATATATATAAAGTGTTTTGTGAATATTACTTCCTAAATAACTGTGTAATTATAAGATCCATCTGCTTATGATAGTACTTTCATGCCAATTTAAATCCATCTTTGCTTGTAAATAGTTGATGAATATAGTGAAATCATAATACTACAGCTCTTGTTGAATTCATGTGAAATAACAGATGAAAGTATATACACAAATACCAATGAGCAGTGAAGTTATTTAACATACTCAGATCAAACTTTCTCTATTATTTCACATTTTATTATTCTCTTCTTTAACACAGCCCTGTTCTCTCTTCCTACTCTATACCTTAGACATGTATATTGAATTAGCCATGATGTGTTCTATATTTTGTCAACAGAAGTGTTTTTGACCAATGTGGGATCACATTATGAAGAGAATGAGTCGTTCTTCAGTGTGTTTGGCATATTCTTTCCTGCTGCCACTGGCATCCTTGCTGGTGCTAACATTTCAGGGGATCTCAAGGTATCTTTTTGTCTTAACAAATTTGTTTTATGTTACATATTTGATTTTGCTCCTTATTAAGGGAATATGCTAAAGAGAAAAATGGAGGGGAGGCATGCAGAAAGAAAACAACATTAAATTAAGTGGACAACATCAGAAGATAGGCTTGAAGAAGACCATGGATGTTTGAGACTGAAAACAGCCAACCTACAATGTGGAGATGACACATTATGTTGATGTTTTTGTTGTGCAGCCACATATTTATACAGGGTGTATTTTTAATAACTGTGCAGTATTTGAAAATATTGCCGGTCCAAGTTTTATATTTACCTATTATGTTGCATGAACTTTACGGAGGGTGAATACAAAACTTGGACTGGCAATATTTTCAAACACTGCACAGTCATTAAAAATACTCCCTATATAAGAATATCTTCTTCTTCTTTTCTCTTTTAAGGGGAATGAGTCACACCTAGTTGTGCACCTCAAAATTCAGTGTGTCCATCTTGTGTAAGGTTTGTTTCCTGTAGACAAATTCCATCTAAGGTCAAGGGCTCTATCCAAGTGTGGGTAGGTTTTCTTTCCTAATAGGTTTGTCTTGCAGCCTACTCTTTGCGATTTCCAACAGTCGAGGGATTTTTAATGTGCCCAGCTGGCACACAGTACCTCCTATTTTTTTGCCCATGTCTGACTAGACTAGGCATCCAATCTCACTATCCAAGAGATAGGAGGGACATATGATATCATTAGATAGCAAAGGTTCTTGTAATCATTTCCTGTCTGTTAAGATCAAACCCAGCACCTTGTTGATGCTTGTCTAAGATTAGCTTCATAAGTGATGTATGAATGAAATCATGTATGACAACCAGAGATAAGAAGGGCAGAATGTCAGACAGGCCTGTGTGCCCAATTCTTAAACCTTTGAAAATAAAGTTTGTTTGTTTGTTTTGTTTTGTTTTGTTGTGAGTTGGTTGAGGGCTTTTGTTCATATTTCATTTCTTTTTGTTCTTATGGCAAATACAGAGCAGAACTAGAAGAAGCACTATATACCCAATATATACTTTTACATATACTTTACTTTCCTTAACTTTTACATAATATATACATTTATATTACACATTCTCTTTCATGTGTGTGTGTGTTTTTTTTAAATAAATATCATAATATAAAACTAGAGACTTCATCAGTCTGAAGATTATAGATCATTCATTTCCATTGCCAGATTATTTTTATCTCTGGGTACAAATATATTTTATTTAAGCTGAAGCAATATTATTTTCTTTTTATACAGGATGCATCAAAGTCAATTCCAAAAGGCACTTTCTTAGCAATCTTGATAACAACGTTGGTGTACTTGTTGATTGCGATATTTGCTGGAGCATGGGTCTTGCGTGAAGCAAACGGCATCATCCTGGTTTCAGCAGCTGGTACTAATGCTCCAGTATTTTAGGAAACTCTACAGCTTCTGTTTTGTCAGCCATTGCCAATACAACAACAGCAGCCAGCTTGCACTTTGTTGGAAGTCCTTCCTTGAATGACTCACTTTACTCTGTACCAACCACAGCATCTATTACCGCCAAGAAAGGTAATAATGAACTACTTTAAAATAACTTTAAAATAAATAACAATAAACTACTTGAAAATAACTTTAAAATAGATAACAATGTCTGAAAATAAGATGCAATTACAGTACACACTTTTTCTGCATCGACTCATACCTCTTCTAAAAGAGCATCTTTTTTTTCTTGGTTGGCTGAGTTATTATTTTTTCCTTATTTTTAGACTTCTTGATACTTAATACCAACCATGGTACACAACCTGTGATGCTATAAATAGATGCAAAATCAGTACTTGAGGCACTTCAGTCTGGGAAATCCATCTCCCTGTGAAGTTAGGTAGTTATTTAGTTAGTCGACAGATCATCCTAATTGAACATCGAACCATTCAGTCCATAAGTGCTCGCATCCTCTCCTCAACAAATCCCACAGCGTATAGAGGCTCACGAACCAGTTCTGTGTTGGTTTATTAATCTTCTTTGGCTTCCTGCGTAGTATTCTTGTTTGGCCTCACCTCTTTTAACTTGCTGTTCTCGCAGCCTGACCATGGTTGTAGACTCAGTCATCGCTTCCCTGTGAAGTACCCAGAAATAAGAGAACAGATCAACTAGCTAAGGAAGCAGCAATAGAAGAACATCTAATGTACCAGTTACATACCACCAAAAGAAAAGATGGATCAAATCAATCAGAAAGCCACCAACACTAGCTCAAGATGATTACCATTTTATGGACAGACCAGAACAAATCATTATTCTGTGCCTCAGAACAAGGACACAATAGATTACGCAACCACATGTATACAAAATTCAAGACTGGCAAATAAGTCATGTGCACATGTGCTTTGGTACTGCAGACAGCAGATCACATACTCCAAGACTGCCAAAAATACAAAATATCTAGGCAAACCTTCTGGTCTAGGGAAACACCAGTGAAAGATAAACTCTATGGACCACTGAGTAAACTAAACAAGATAGTGAAATTCATACAAGAGACAACATTGCAGATATAGACACATTTCAAGCAAACGAAAGAAGACTTTTTGATGGTTGGTATATGGTGTATTTTTAATGACCGTGCAGTGTTTGAAAATTTTGCTGGTCTATGTTTTGTATTTACCCTGTGTAAAGTTTATGCAACATAATAGGTAAATACAAAACTTGGACTGGCAATATTTTCAAACACTGCACAGTCATTAAAAATACACACTGTAGATTTTGCAGCTAAAGTTTTCTAAGGTACGGGGTAGCCAACTCAAATACCAACCCTCCTTACTCAAGCCATATTATTTACCTCCCTTGTTTTTTTACGAAATGATATGGGTGCCGGTCGTTCAGAAAGCAATGACAAACTACTGAACGTAAACTTGCCAAGAGATCACAACAGTAAAAACATGCTGGTGTTTACCGCAATGTCCTGTAAAGGATATACAACTAACAGCACATGGGTGCTTAATTGCACAAGTTCACACTTCACTAGGAACAAAACAAATGAATGTTATTGTTGATTATAAATAAGCTTTCTGAGTAACTACCATCAGCCTTCACATCCAAACGTAGCGGATGTGAACCCATTTGTGGATGCCTTTTCAAAGTAAAAATTTACACGAAGAAATTAGAATTACCTCTTGATCCTAGGGTAGTGATTTTATTCATAGACTCCTTGAATCAGGCCCAAAAAATGTGTGTGACCCATGTGTTAGCTGCACAAATTAAAGATCTCTCGCCAGCTCAAATTTGTAAAGGAATAGGCTGGCATTGGTCACTGTCCTAGGAAAAATCTCATATTGTCCCACTATGTCACCTCTATGTGTAGCTACCATGCCACCACCCTGCCTTCAGGAAGGCAAATGTCATACCTCTGGTGTATTGAGATCTGGCTCATTCTCACAGAACCTTTCACAACTTGGCCAAGAGAAAGCCAGCTTCATCTCCGCTGCCATTTTTTTTTTTGCACTCACTCGCTTTGAACTCAAGCGCAGTCCATAAACACTATATCTAGTAGTGCTGGACTGAATGTTGCATGTCAAATTAGCTTTACCTATTGACAGTGTCCCTTGGTATCAGGCCAACCCACCCCGACTTCAGAGGTACTTGTAATTAACGTCCCCAATTTGAAAAATCTTCTAGTCTAATCTTCTAGTTAGAAAAAAGAAAGTAAAGCTAATTTTCATATTAAAGTAAAGTACATCAGGAAAATGTCCATAATGCTCAGGCATAGGATAAGACTATTTTTTTTCAATGACCAGATAGCACATAAGAGGTAATATGGTCATTATTGTGCTGACCACTTTTACTTCCCATAAAATATCTGCTACCCATTTTATGATGCTGGGTCAAGGCCAGAACTATAGCGGTAAGAAACATTTTGCTCTGGACAGAACTGTGAAACAATCCTAGGACCATTCATTGTCCACAGTCGAGCATGCTAACCACAATATCAACATAACTTCTGTAAATGAGCAAAGAATTACAATAACCATGTATATATGTCATGTAAAGTGCTGCACTGTATATCTTCACAATTATGATAGCCATGTTTATATATCATATAAAGTGCTGCTGTGCTGTGTATCTTCACAACTAATTTAGCCATATTTAATTATCATATAAAGTGCTACTCTGCTGTTTATCTTTACAATAAAAATTCACTTAAAAGTCGACAGTGTCGACTTCATTGCACCAGGTTTGTATCTCACATGGCCTGGTCTCTTTCCACAGCGCTGAAAGCGTCGCACAAAGCACGAACTCCGTAGCTCCAGTGATTACCCTTAGGAGTCTCCCAAAAAATGCATTCTTGAACCAAAGTATGCGGCCCGGAATCAAAACCCACAACCTTCAGAGCCCGAGTCAGACAGCTTGACTCCCGCACAATTATAATAAAATTAAATTACAGAAATAATCTTCACAATTACAAAGTCATGTGTAAATCTCAAATAAAGTGCAGTTTTTCTGTTTACCTTGAGGATTAAATAGCCATGTCATATAAAGTGTTGCTTTGTTGTTTGTCTTCAGCTTCTCTTGTGTTCACATCTGAGGAGTACAGCTATAACAGAGCCTTTGTGGCAAACTGCTCCATGCTGCCTGAAGGCTGCAAATACGGGCTCATTCATTCATATCAGGTATATTTAGTCATGCCAATATTCCACGTTTATTTGGGGGGAAGAAAGGGGGGAGGGGTGTTTGAGGGCCCAATGTCTCACTTACAATATTGAATACTGTACTGTCATTATCAGTATTATGCATACATGTTCAGTTATAATACTGTACAGCAATTAGTTCTGCAGTTTTGCTTTTCTACTAAAAAGCTTAGTTCTATGCAATTGGTAATCTCACCTAAACTTACTTCTATGCTATTGGTAATCTCACCTTAGCTTAGTTCTATGCTACCGGTAATCTCACCTAAACTTACTTCTATGCTATTGGTAATCTTACCTAAGCTTAGTTCAATGCTATTGGTAATCTCACATAAGCTTATATCTATGCTATTGGTAATCTCACCTAAGCTTAGTTCTATGCTACCGGTAATCTCACCTAAACTTACTTCTATGCTATTAGTAATCTCACCTAAACTTAGTTCAATGCTATTGGTAATCTCACATAAGCTTATATCTATGCTATTGGTAATCTCACCTAAGCTTAGTTCTATTCTATTAGTAATCTCACCTTAGCTTAGTTCTATGCTAGTGGTAATCTCACCTAAGCTTTGTTCTGTGCTATTGGTAATCTCACCTTAGCTTAGTTCTATGCTAGTGGTAATCTCACCTAAGCTTTGTTCTGTGCTATTGGTAATCTCACCTAAGCTTTGTTCTATGATATCCATAATGTCACCCATGTTAGTATGTGTAGTTAATTCAACTTACTTCTTTGTGACAGTGCATACTGGCAATTTTTTAAGCATTGTTTTTTGTGTGAACCATCCTCTGCAGATTAACATAATAAGATATCTTGTTTTTGCTAGTGTTGAAAGATAACAAATGCTGTCCTTAGAAAGACAAATAATAAATATCAAGTTAGACAATAATTACCTTCTTTCCTTTGAAGATCAGTTCGTACATTTCAGGTTATTGAGATGGCATCAGCATGGGGCCCCTTGGTTTTGGCTGGCATATTTTCTGCAACTCTGTCTTCAGCTTTAGCCAGCCTGATGTCTGCACCTAAAGTCTTTCAGGTAAGAGCTGACATGACACATATAAAGTTAACAGGTAAGAGCTGACATGACACATATAAAGTTAAAAGGTAAGAGCTGACATGACACATATAAAGTTAAGTTAGTTGCACATCCTTTACAGGATGTAGCAGTCAACTCCAGAATTTTTTGGCGTTCAGTAGTTTGCCACTTCTTTCTGAATGGCTGGCACTCAAACTGTTGTAAAGAAACCAACACAAGGAGATCTGCTTCCAAATCACCACAAGCTGTGTTTCGAACATGGTATGCGGGATTAGGAATTGCATTAATTTTAGCCATCATATAATCTGTTATAAAAAATAATCTGTTGTTTTGTTTTGTAATTATTATCCACCTTACATATGTTTTAACCAGTTTTTAGTAATTTATTGTTTCAGTAAAGAATATATTAAATGTCTTTTTTTTTGGTAAATATTGTGTCTAGTGTATGTGTGTGCATTTGTGAATGCATGCATACATGCATGATGTGTACGTGTGTGCGCGCCTGGGAGAGAGATTAACTCTGCATGTCTATTAAAAATATCAGACTAGTTTTTGTACTATGTACTGAATGATCTATTCATTCATCAAATTTTTTTTTTTAATATTGCAAATTGTACTGTGGGTAATAGTATGCATTTATAACATGTCTTGTTTCTTTTTTCTCCACAGGCCCTTTGCAAGGATAGAATATTCCCATTCTTTGCTTACTTTGGAGTAGGTCATGGACCAAATGACAATCCCCATCGAGCATTCATCCTGTGCTTTTTTATTGCACTTTCCTTCAATTTGATAGGTGTGTGCCAGATGCAATATATCTCTAATTTATTATGTTAATTTTTGTCCATTACTGATACAGAATTTGTCATTACGATTATCTTTATACAGCATAGAAATTTGAATTATCACAAATTCATGTAAATAATAATTAAAGTGGTATTTTCATTACCAGCAAGCAAATAAAAATAAACATTTTGAGAACATGCATCTTCTCCGTGGCATCATACAGATGTTTTCTTCTTCTTCTTCTTCTTCTTCTTTTGTTTGCTTGAAATGTCTATAACTGCAATGTTGTCTCTGTATGAATTTCACTGTCTTGTTTAGTTCACAGTGGTCCATATAGTTTATCTTCCACGGTTGTGTCTCCAGACCAAGGTTTACCTATATATGTCATATTTTTGGCAGTCTTGAAGTATGTGATCTGCTATCTGCGGTGCCAATCCACATGTGCACATGGCTGATTCACCAATCTTGAATTTTGTATGCATGTGGTTGTGTAATCTATTGTGTCCTGTTCTGAGGAGCAGAATGATGATTTCTTCTGGTCTGTCCATAACATGGTAGTTGTCTTGAGCAGATTTTGGTGGCTTTCTGGCAGATTTGATCATTCTTTTCTTTTGGTGGTACGTAACGGGTACATCAGATTGTTCTTCTATTGCTCCTTCCTTAGCCAATTGAATACAGATGTCAATTATGAGTCCTTTCAAAATCACTGAAGGAGAAAATCAAGGCCTTTGTACTTACATGTTACATAAACATGCTTAGAATACCCTGGATCAAGAAGGAAAATACTTACATTTTACAAAGTGTGAACACAGAAGAAAATTGGCTTATAAAAATGTTAGTTGCATATCCTTTACAGGACATCATAGCCAACCCCGGTATTTTTTTTTTTTGGGGGGGGGGCTGTTTGTGATTTCTTGGCAAATTTATGTTCAGTAGTTTGCCATTGTATGAAAATCAGCACAATGCGGCCTGATTTTAAATTGTCAGCAGCTGTGTTTCGAATGTGGGAGTGATTTTATAACCCCTCTTCCAAAGCGCTGGCTTATTAACAGCATATGTTTCTAAAGTTGAAATTTTTTTACCATATTAAACATCACAGTGGTTTAGAAAGAACAGTAATGGAAGGCATAGTTCCTGGAAAACATAGACACAGGTTTACCACCATGATGGTGATTAAAACATAGACATAGGTTGACCAGCATGATGGAGATTAAAACATAGACATAGGTTGACCACCATGATGGTGATTAAAACATAGACACAGGTTTACCACCATGATGGTGATTAAAACATAGACACAGGTTTACCACCATGATGGTGATTAAAACATAGACATAGGTTGACCAGCATGATGGAGATTAAAACATAGACATAGGTTGACCACCATGATGGTGATTACAACATAGACATAGGTTGACCACCATGATGGTGATTAAAACATAGACACAGGTTTACCACCATGATGGTGATTAAAACATAGACATAGGTTGACCACCATGATGGTGATTAAAACATAGACATAGGTTGACCAACATAATGGTGATTACAACATAGACATAGGTTGACCACCATGATGGTGATTACAACATAGACATAGGTTGACCACCATGATGGTGACTAAAACATAGATATAGGTTGACCACCATGATGGTGATTAAAACATAGACATAGGTGACCAGCATGATGGAGATTAAAACATAGACATAGGTTTACCACCATGATGGTGATTAAAACATAGACATAGGTTGACCACCATGATGGTGATTAAAACATAGACATTGGTTGACCAACATGATGGTGATTACAACATAGACATAGGTTGACCACCATGATGGTGATTAAAACATAGATATAGGTTGACCAACATGATGGTGACTAAAGAACCCGGTGCATGAAAATACATGAGGCAGGGAAACAGGCAAGAGATTGGCAATCTCTCCGGTGGGTTATGACGAGAGTGACGTTCTGCAAATGTGATGTTTTACACTTCAAAAGGCACAAAATCTTGATGTTGATGCTTTTACTAGTGATGTGTAGTCATTAGCCTTATTATATCCTTAGGAATACTATTTCCAATTGGAAGAGTCATGCAATCATAACAATCATTTCTTCTTCTTCAGCATTCCGAGCCATTGAGGTTCTTTGCTGCAAATACAATCTGTCTCCATTCGTCTCTCTGGTGGACCTTCTCTTGCCAGTCGTTGATTCCAAGTGCTTGTAGGTCTGTATGTATATTATCTCTCCACCGCCTTCTTGGTCTACCTCGGGGTCTACGGTCATTTATTTCCTGAGTGTAAGCGAGTTTTGTTTCCCTATCATCTTCCATTCTTTCTATATGCCCCAGCCATTGTAGTCTATTAGCCTTCATGATACCAGTGATTAGCGGGGACTTAAACAAATCATAAATGTCTTTGTTACTTCTTCTTTTCCACTCTCCACTTTGTGTATCCCTAATGGGTCCAAAGATGCGTCTTAAAATTTTGTTCTCAAAGGTTTGTAACAAGGCTTCGTCTCCTTTCGTTGTACTCCAGGTTTCAGAGCCATACAGCACAACTGGTCTGATCAGTGTTTTGTATATTGTGATTTTGGTGTTACGAGATAGCGCCTTTGATTTTAGTAGATGTTGTAGTGCATAGTATATCTTATTTCCAGAGTTGATTCTAGTTTGTATTTCTTCCCTTATGATGTTGGAGCAGTTGAAGATTGTACCCAGGTATTTGTATGTTTCCGTTCTTTTAATGGTCATATTATCTATTTGTATGTGGCCAGAGTTTTTAGCCATTCCGTCTCTTGAAATTACCATATATTCTGTCTTATCTTGGTTGATAACCAGCCCCATCTGTTGGGCTTTTTCCTTTAAGTGAGTCAATATTTCTAATGTCTTTTGTTCACTTTGCCCTATAATATCTATATCATCTGCATAACCAAGCAGCTTGGATGTTCCTCCAATATCACATTCCTCCTTTACCTTCCTTACAACTTTCTCTAGAGCCAGATTGAAGAGTAGCGGCGATAGTGCATCACCCTGTTTCAAGCCAGATGTTATTTGGAAGGGGTCTGATTTCCTGCCTTTATATGTTACTATATTATAAGTATCTTCCATGCATAGTTTGGTCATGTTAATTAACTTCCTTGGTATTCCAAATTCCTGCATAACATTCCATAGACTATTCCTATGGACACTATCATAAGCCTTTTTAAAATCCACAAAAATGTTATGGAGATCTCTTTTATATTCCCAATGTTTCTCGGCTATTTGTCGTAAGATAAATATCTGATCTATTGTTGATCTGTTTTGTCTAAAACCCGCCTGGTAGTCACCTAATATGTCTTCTGAATATGGTTTTAGTCTATTTAGTAATACTGCGGATAGTATCTTATAGCTTGTGGACAGTAGTGATATTCCTCTATAATTTCCACATTGGAACTTGTCTCCTTTCTTAAAGATAGGTATCAATAATGACTCTTTCCAGTCATGGGGTAATTCTTCTGTCCTCCAGATTTTTATTATTAGTTCGTATAGCTTTAGATGTAATGCATGGCCACCTGCCTTTATAAATTCAGCAGCAATTCCATCAGTCCCAGTTGCCTTATTGTTTTTAAGTCGTGTGATTACATATAGGATTTCTTCAAATGTAGGTTCTTCAATTTGTGGTTCGCATGTTAGAACCTCTTCCTGTGGGAAAATGTTACTTGGAGCTTCACAATTTAGTAATTCAATAAAATATTCTTTCCATGTGTTGCACATTTCTTCATTGGTATTTATCATATTCCCATTTTTGTCTTTTAAACCATATGTGTTTTGTTGGTGCCCTCGTTTCATTGACTTCAGTACTTTAAAAAACTTTCTGGATTCATTTTTCTGGTGATTAGTTTCCATATCTTTGATTATATTACTCATATATTCTCGCTTCTGCTGTCTGACTATTTTTGTAGCCTCTTTACATTCATTTCTATAATGCTCTTCCTTTTGGATGTTATTGATGTCATTTAACCATACATGTCTGGCATTCTTCTTCTTAGTGACTGCTTCTTCACATTTTTGATTGAACCATCTGTTCTTTCTATGCGTGGTTGACACACCGAGACATTCTTCTGCGGTAGATTGAAGTGTATTCTTGATGTTCAACCAAGTTTGGTCAACGCTTTCCTCCAAAGGGTTTTGAAAAGTTTCAAGTTTACATTTTATTTCATCTGTAAATTTCTCTTTGACTGTAATGTCTTGTAGTTTTTCTCTGTTATATGTTGGGTGTAATCTTTGTAATTTAGTATAGAAAGCTCTCTTAAGTTTTATTTTAAATTTTGCTCCAACGAGGAAATGGTCACTGTGGCACTCAGCTCCTCTATAACTTCTGACTTGCTGTATGTTTGATGCATTTCTGTTGTTAATTAAAATGTGATCTATTTGATTATAGGTTCTCTTGTCACATGATTTCCAAGTTTGTTTGTGTATATCCTTTCTTTGTAGTCTGGTACTGCTAATCTGCAGTCCTTTGGCTTCTGCCAGGTTGATGACTCTCCATCCATTATCATTTGAAGTTGTATGTAGGCTTTCCATACCGGCCACTTTTTTATTAGTTTGCTCTCTACCTATTTTTGCATTGAAGTCTCCCAGCACAATCAGGATGTCCTGTTTGGGGGTTTCTTCTATGACATCTTCCAGATCATTATAAAAGTCTTCTTTAATATCATCTTCTTTCTCTTCAGTAGGTGCATGTACATTAATCATCGTTATATTTTTCCATTTACCTTTTATTCGTAATTTACTAATCCTGTCATTAAAAGCTTTAAAGTTTAAAATGTTCCCCCATAACTCTTTTTTGATGACAAATCCTGTTCCTAATTCATGTTTATTTTGGGTGTTTCCTCCATATATTATAATCATTCCATTTTGCTCTAAAGTACCCTCTCCTGGCCACCTTATTTCTTGAATTGCTGTGATATCCATTTGATATTCAACCAGCTCCCGGGTTAGTTCTTCGGCCGCTCCAGCTCGATATAGTGTCCGTACATTCCATGTTCCAAATCTCAAAAGTCCTTTAACGTTCCAAGGTCGTTGTCCAGATAAGTCAGTCCGATATCGAGGCTCATGTATTTGTTTCGTAACAAAGAAAGGTTTTTACAAAGGTGGGGATGTTAACCCCACGCTTCAACCCCCAACCTGGAGGACCAGTCGATCATCCTTTTCAGTCCAGCCAGCAGCACAGATTCATTGTGTGGTTTAAGTGAGTTTATATGTGGTTTAAACATTTTAAATCAAATATAAAAATGTAATTCATATTTTGTCTGCATGTATGCATTCATGACAACAAAAATTAATTTGTATTTCTTGTTCTTTTATTATTCTTTCAGCTGATCTGAATGCTATAGCTCCTTTGATTTCCAACTTTTTCCTTATGTCTTACGCTTTGATCAACTTTTCATGCTTTGATGCATCCATTGCCCGGTCACCAGGTGAGTAATTTTCAATTTTCACAACGTAGATAGGCATATATTCATGTTCGTTAACGTAACTTACACTCTGTTAAAAAAAAAGATAATCTCATTGCAGGTTCCATAGTTGGGGTGTGAAGTGCTAGATCTTCACTTATTCTAGACCTTGACATTTGAGCTGGATGGCCAGTTCCCGTCCTTGTCACCTTCCCTTCTCAGAAAATTGTCTGGTACCCAGTTCTATCAGGCTGGGTTGACCCCAGAGCCATGTTGGTCAGGAGAAATAATCCTGTCTCTGCTGGGGATTGAACCCAGACCAAAGCCTTGGCAGGCAACCTCACTAACTATGACTGAGTGAGGTACTACAGCAGCAAATTAGTTTACCTTACCAAGTCATTGCTATCTGTGGATTGCTTCATCCCTTTTCTTTCAGTGCAACGGTCTGTAGGTACTTAGAATATGTCTAGGTATATAGAATATGTCTAGGTATATAGAATATGTCTAGGTATATAGAATATGTCTAGGTATATAGAATATGTCTAGGTATATAGAATATGTCTAGGTGTATAGACTATATCTAGGTATATTGAATATATCTATGTGTAAAGAATAGATCTAGGTGTATAGATTATATCTAGGTGTGTAGAATAGATCTATATAATGAGATGACAAAGAAAATTGACGGTATATTTTTACACAACAAACTGAAAATTGGTCAAGTGCTTGTTGATCAAAGACCCAGAAGTTAAATGTCAACATAAAATGAAGATCAACATGTTCAATATGATTGCCAGGGTCCGTGTCTGGGTCTATCTGAATGAGCTACTATCAATACTTGTGTAGCAACACTTCTCGTGTCCAACAGGGGATGATTCCTTCTTCTCTTCTTCTCCAGTCAGAACCCTGGTCATCTCGCAGCACATGAGTATATCATGGTTACTCGATCATACGTCATAAACCTCACCCACTCGAACTGCAGTTAACTCGAACAAGAGTGAACACAAAGACTGTTATAAGTTTCCTACGTATAATATACACAATCACATAATCGAAGATATCATCACTTATTCGACAGTCACATCACATTACACTACATCACAGATTAAATGCGTGGCTCAATATAGAGCCATAACGCTGTCTACTTTTCACCATGTCCACACAGGACGATGGATCAACGCCGACTAACTTGTCCCGAGCTCACTTCCTGTCACCTGGGCAGTGAGCTCCAGCGTTTTCACGTTGTGTGGAAAGCCCCTGCTTTCCCCGTTCCCGTGTTCAATTCTGAACACAGTCGTAACCTGTACTCTGTGACCTAGGCTATAACTGAACCATGCCATGACGTCGTCAGGCTCATGGCATTCCCCCCTTCCACGGGAAAAAATTGAGAATCAATTTTTGAAATATCCAATTTTCAGTTATGTAAGCAATATTAATGTAGTTCTAATTCTAATTTAACTATCTGTCGTCTTTCCATAAACCTTGTTAAGTTCTTGTCACTCTGAAATATACAACTAGTTAATTATTCTCATCAACATATAAAGTACATCCAAATGCATACCTCTATTTTGTCCTACAACCTTTTATCAAATTACTATATAACAATATCAATGTAACTGTTCTTTGTAACATTGAATCAGAATTTCTACATCTAAATTCTAATCTGTCTATATATGAACCCTCAGTTTGTAATATGACTCCGAGCCTTAATATTTCCATTCTATTAATGCTGTGATGGTATCATAATCAATTCCGCGTTTTGTTGGTAGGTAGCGTCTATAGTGGTCATACAAGACTTACCATCACTCAGCTTCATCTGCTCATCCTCACCACTCATTTGCTAAGCCACTCGTCCCAGGTCTAGAAGATCAGCTGTTATCGCGTTACATACAAGGCCACCTGTACAACGCAAGCCAGCGTTCCCATGGTAGACAGACTGATACCCGACTGCAAGGATTACCCAAGGAAGATACTAAGTTCCAAGTACCGCCAGCACATCTTTGCTGTTGTCGCGTTACTATACTTGACCACCCGCATCCCCAGTCAGTCAACCACTGCAGCCACAGCCTTGCACCACCGCCCATGCCTGTACCAAGTTCCAAGTACCGCCAGCCTAAACTTCCTCTTTGACTCTGTCGTTGTAGACCCAGCGTATAGCAATGAACATAGTTGCAGCTAATAAGCCTGAGAGCATCTTATGTTACTGGCCGTTTCGTTCCATTTGACCAACTCATTACGCTTCAACTGCCACAGCTTCTATTGTGTCTTCATCCTCTATATCGTACTCTCATCAATTTCATTAATGATTCCAATACTAAGTATCCTATGCATCTAAACAATTTGTTCTTAAATTGATTAAAATCAATCAACAAATATCAATAAATGCCACATAATAATAAATATGAACACCAATATATGTCTCAATCAATCAATTAATAACAAAATTAAATAATATCTATACTCAACCAATAAATTATATTCTCATTACTAGAATTATATAGCATTTACATAATTAGTTCACAATATTCACTAATATGTATCAATAATAACTATGCAATAATAATAATTATCTACCACCCAACATCAATCATATAATTATATAACATATAATATAATGCTATATTTGCAATAATAACAATCACTGCTTATAATTTATGTTCTCTATTCCATAAAATAATTACTAATCAATCTCTATATAATTACATAATCATACTCATATTGCAATATAGCTTCCTTTCCAATAACATCTCTTCAATTTCAAATCTAACTCAACCTGTATGGCTATGTGGCACCATGACCACGTGTTAGTAATACATGCAATCAATCATCAAGTTATTTACATAGGTTAGTTCTGTACAGTCAGTTAATTCATAGTGCCTCCATACATGAGTGAGTCTCCATCTGCCACTAAACCACACATATTAACAACCTGCAATGTGAGACCGCCATCACACAGCGAGCACACACTCAGCTCACCCGGTGTTAGCAACCCCACATTAAATGATGCCAATACCCATATGGTTTTACCTACCCATTACTGTTGTCAATCACAAAATCTTCCAAACTTAAAATATAAACCTAACAAATATCGAAATGATCTGTGCCGCAGGTCCCCGTCACGGATTATCATTTAACACATTCATTCCATTCACATCAACCACCATAACCCGTGTCAGAGATCAGCCGCCCACATGACGTAACTTATCATACTATCAATATTGACGAAGTCATCTCCGGTTTCCATCCCAAATGTTGTTTTCTCCCAGCGATCTCCGCCAATGCCGTGCTAGAGTCGACAAGTCTGATGTTACCAAAGAGAACACTGCACTGCCAAACACCGCCCGGATATCCACCCATTTGACATGAATTCCCATTCACTAAAGATAGTATTAACCAAAATCCACTAATGAAAATTAAACCAACTACCACACTCAACCATAGCATGCAAGACATGATGATGTTAACCTAAATAATTTTCCATGCCACAAACTCAACTTCAAAGAAATTTATACAGTGGAAAATATGAACTAAATCCTTAGAAATTATGTTCCACCATAGCCCAAAACAATGTCGCGTATCCTAACCCAGAGACGCGACACCGGTCAGGTGCTGATGTAACACAACCTCACAAGCTGTTATCATTTGTAAGCTATTTTTATTTCTAGACCACTCTTTTCCGCAACAACACTCTGTTGTGTATCATTAACCCATACACACAACAACAGTTAGTTGAACCTACACTCAATATGCCCAACACCCCGCATAGCAATTCCCCGCCACATAACAATTACCCATGCCATATGCCGGAAGGCTGCTCTACACGATGCGAAACACATTCTTAAGAAATGCTCTTGTCGGCACAGAAAGATTACCCACGAACCATGCTGGCAATGCACGTCTCCAGTTGTAAACAAACTCACTCCTGCGAAATTCACTTCGCCAGGTGTTTATTCCCTATCTGTTAATTTTCCCCTGGACAAACAATTGCCAATTCTATTTTAAATAACAATAAAATACCTACAGAAGAATAATAATATCATCCTCAAACCTGCATGCAAGAAATGATGATGATCTAAATTAACCAAACTTCTGCATGCAATAATTCATTAAGAACCAAACAAAATAATTACTAAAATTATAACAAAATTCAGAAATCATGCATAAAAGTAACCTATAACCAAATTAATTATAACAACATAACCGTAAAATATTCACTAATTATTACTATAATCTTATCATATAATTTCCCTTAATATATTGGTTTCCACACATAAGTCCTAGTACTAGTTCTATTATACTAACTGTGAACTAGTAAGTTGTTCAATAATTTACCATACTCCAATTATTACCTAATGTTACTACCAAGTAATTTTATATGCATTCGTTAGGTTCCTATCACATAAACAAATTCACAATTACATATCTACCACTAACTAAACAATAACAACATGTCACAATATATAACTGCACATACCTAATAATTATTAATAGACTAATGTTAAATACTAATTGCACAATGCTAATGGTTTCTATATTGCCTGTTCTTAGCTTAAACTGTCCTGCTGTTTGTTTACCATTTTCCTAACTTACACTGTCTAATCACACAGTTAAAATATTTAACCTAATTTCAGTCGATCCAATAGCGCCTAGAGTTAATGTTTTTACGGCAACTATGAACTACACACACACCAGGCCCCACGAATATAACACGGTTTTCTGTCAAATACCGGCACTTTACAAGTTCACTCAGTTCCGGTGTTTATTAGAAAATGTTCCCGTTTTACAATAGTTTATTTCAGCCTGGCTGATCACATCCTGACGTCTCCAATTGTTAACTTGTGTGTCGGTTCTTGAATTTACACACTGTAGCCAGCTATGACTGTCGCTTCTCTGTTGACCATCTGTTCATCAACACAGTAGACCTGTCGACCGTCTGACCTCGCTTGTTGACACAGCAAGCCTGTCACAACTCTGTAGGCCTGATTCATATTTTCTCTTGCTGTGACCTGGTTTTAACAGTTCGTACGGGGAATTCCCATGTTTACATGTGTCCATTGCCTCATTAACATAATCTTGCTGTAATACTTGCTGTTGACGCCTTGATTTGTCTTTATTCACACTTCTAATAATTTCACAGTTCAACTTAGTGACACCTTTGTAAGAAATCAAATTCTCTTGTTCTTTAAAGTCCTGCAACCATATCTTCAATCACATAGTACTAACTGTTTATATACTTTACATAGTCACATTTCCAATACTTGATAAGACATTTAATTATTACACTTGTTGACTACATCTCTTTGCCGAATCTGTTCAATTGTTCACATGCCTTTTGTAATGCGTACAGTTCAACGCCTGTTTTGTCATTTCAAATTCATTATGATAGCAGGAGTTGGTGATTATGTCTCTCGTTTCATCATGTGTGATATCCATTTTTCCGTTAGCCAATTCTCTACTTGTAGAATGATACTTTGTGGCTTAAACTTTACGTTGGCACGTGTTACGTATGTCCAATCATCATCTGTGGCCTCAGGTTTCATATGGACGATAAACCCCAAGTGCCAGGGTCCGTGTCTGGGTCTATCTGAATGAGCTACTATCAATACTTGTGTAGCAACACTTCTCGTGTCCAACAGGGGATGATTCCTTCTTCTCTTCTTCTCCAGTCAGAACCCTGGTCATCTCGCAGCACATGAGTATATCATGGTTACTCGATCATACGTCATAAACCTCACCCACTCGAACTGCAGTTAACTCGAACAAGAGTGAACACAAAGACTGTTATAAGTTTCCTACGTATAATATACACAATCACATAATCGAAGATATCACTTATTCGACAGTCACATCACATTACACTACATCACAGATAAAATGCGTGGCTCAATATAGAGCCATAACGCTGTCTACTTTTCACCATGTCCACACAGGACGATGGATCAACGCCGACTAACTTGTCCCGAGCTCACTTCCTGTCACCTGGGCAGTGAGCTCCAGCGTTTTCACGTTGTGTGGAAAGCCCCTGCTTTCCCCGTTCCCGTGTTCAATTCTGAACACAGTCGTAACCTGTACTCTGTGACCTAGGCTATAACTGAACCATGCCATGATGTCGTCAGGCTCATGGCAATGATGATGCTCTTTACGCACTTTTAAAATGATTAATTTATACCGCCTAAGTAAGCATATTCACAATTACCAGAAAAATGTTCGCAAGAGCGCACACACACACACACATGCACGCACGCACGCACACACGCACACACACACCCACTCTCTTAGACATGAAAATATGACCACACATAGTGATATATACACCTTTTTTACACAGATTTTTCCTACAAAACAAATGTGTTTTATTTCCGCAGGTTGGCGTCCAGCATTTCGGTTTTACAACATGTGGCTCAGTTTGGGTGGAGCCATGCTATGCATTGCTGTTATGTTCATTATTAACTGGATCACAGCATTAGTTACTTTTGGTTGTGTTGGCAGTCTGTTTATGTATGTTCGGCACTGGAAACCTGGTAAATCATTTCAAGTTAATATTATCAGTTAATGAACAAGTACATACATACTTGATTGTCATGTATTCTTATTATTGTTTATTTGTAATATCAAATAACAAGTAATAAGCATACTCATAAATGTATAAGTCATGTTTTCTTATTGTGTAAGATACATGACATCAATTTAGCAGTTTCAAAATATATACATGGATTAAATATTTGTAAAATGTAAAGATTGATAGCCCTAGAGAACTCTAAGGATTGATTAGGCAATTTATCAACAATTCTTTAATGTCTATTTCAAGGAACACTGATGTAAAGTAAACTACTAATAAATTTATGTCATTGTTGAAGGTAGGGAATGAATACAAATATCACAATTGCCTTTTTTAAAAAAAAAAAATTTGGAAAAAAAAAAAAAAAACAAAAAAACAAAAAAACCAAAAAAAC
>JACEFZ010016606.1:0-101839 GCA_014155875.1 Cepaea nemoralis
TGAACACGTCTCATACACGTTACACTTTTATTTTAATAAATTAATCTTTATTAATTTCTAGAAGTAAGAGTTGTTGAGTATGTTGCGTTGGGGAAGTATGAGAAGGGGGCATAGTACGACAGTGTGAGAGTGATAGGAAAAGGTGTCCATAGGCTGATGGAGTGTGTTGGACGGAAGCTGGTGGATTCTCCAGAATATTGAGGGGGAAAAAAAAAATAATATTATAATGTGGGTGTCGGATCTCCTCACTCCAGGGACGACACTTTAAAGGAGGACACGACATGTCCCTAAACCTCTTCAACCTATACACAGACAGAATTTTTAAACAAGTCGAACTGCCTGGACTTAACATCATTTAAAAAAACTGGTCAAGGTGGTTAAAAGCGAAAAATGGGCAGAGGTGTGTCAAAGAGTAAGCACAGACAAGTCACTGAAATTGTTCTGGCGACTACATAAAAGCTTGAGTGGTGTAGTCAAGAATAAGAGCATTTCTGACTTCCAAGGTGCTGACCTCATCTGGCAGAGGACTGACAAGGACAAGGGCAAAGCCCTCTTTGAACGCTACCTTGAGCAGAGCAACCAGACAGACATGGGAGGCCGAAATCTGGCCAAGAAGGTCACCTCAGACAGATGCAAGGCCCAGAACACTTCGGATGAAGACACAGTGACAGTGAAAGAAATCAAGGCTGTGCTTCGACGATCAAAAAACAGTGCTCCAGGTCCTGATGGCATAAGATACGATGACATAAATAGGTGTACCGACAATGAGCTAGAGAAACTAGCAGACATGTACAACAACAGTATAGGGAGTGCTAGCATCAAGGAGGAATGGTTACACAGCTATCTGATTCCCTTGCCGAAGCCTGACAAAGACCACAAAAATATTCAGGGATATCGAATTATAACCATGCAGAATACAATAGGCAAGCTGCTGGAGAAGGTAATTGCCAGGAAAATATCAAGCCAACTAGAGAGGCAAGGTGTTTTCCCACCTACCCTGGGTGGGTACCGTCCAAAAAGAGAAACCTGGACCAATGCAGCAGTCTTTGCCCATGATGTCTATGAAGGTTTCCACTCAGGCACTGAAACTGTTGCTGCAGCTATTGATCTTGAGGACGCATACAACAGAGTACCACTGGATTTTTTAATGTTTCAGCTTCTTGAACTAAACGTAAGTCCATTCCTCCTTAGTTGGATCGCTGCAGCCCTCTTCCAACGGAAAGTAGTTTTTAGATGTGGCAGTTGGACTTCGGAACCAACAACAATATATCCTGGCCTACCACAGGGATCACCATTATCTCCGGTACTGTTCAACGCCTACACAGTGAGAATCACCAATGAGCAGATCACTGGACCTGGCAGGACATTGTCATATGCCGATGATGTTTTAGTGTATCGTCAGGGTAAGGATAGAGAGGAGGTTGCTGTGGAACTACAAACCGAACTCAATCGCGTAAGTACTTGCTGTGATGAAGCTGGGGCAATGGTCAACCCAACAAAGGCAACAGTGACTTGATTCTCGTTGAATAATCATATTGTCAACACTCCAACACAAACTGTAATGCTGTGTTCAGAGACGGTGGAAAGAACGCAGGCAATGAATTACCTGGGGATACGGTTTGATCGAAGCCTTGCTTATAATGTGCACATAGAAGAGGTGATAACAAAGGCCAAGCGGGGTTTGGCAGCGATGCGGGTGATGGCGGCAGCAAACTGTGAGCAGCGCCATCTATGTCTTCTGTACGAGGGGCTGGTCATGTCTGTTTTGGAGTATGCAATGGCAATCCTGACTCTCAGCCATAAGCAGATAGAAAGGATGGAAAGGATACAGAATGAAGCTATGCGCATTATTCTTGGATGTACAAGAGATACAGCATGCAGGGCGATGCGCTACCTTCTTGATTTTCCAACCATTGAAGAGAGAATACAAGGTTGCAGGGCACGCGCCTACCTCAGAATTAACGCAAACACACAACATCCACTGCATAGTGAAATTAGGAAGGTGAAGGGCAGCAGGTTAAAAAGAGGACGGTCATGGATGGGTCAAGCCGAAGACATTCTTCAACAGGTGTGTTCACTTGAGGACTTAGAACCTGGCGAGGAGTGGGTGCAAGTGCCAACAGACTTCTGCACATCCTTTTCAGTTTGCATCCAACTAGATAGAAAATGCAGACAAGAAAATCAGGCTGCTGTTGAGGCTGAAGTACAAGCGTTGATTTTCGAGAATTCGCTAGACGGTGACGCGGTCATCTACACAGATGGGTCGGTCGTCCGACATGTGAGAAGCTCATGGGCCTTTACAGCTCGGACCGGAGGGAGAATTGTGAAGGAGGACTGGTGCTTTCACTGAAACCACAAGTAGCCTGACCATGGAAGTCATGGCAGTAAGTAAAGCAATAACATGGCTCCAGACACAGACATTCACTAGGGCTTGTTTCCTTAGCGACTCAATGAACATGATCAAGAGGATAGAGGAGGGGTCGATCCGAAGAGAATGGTTGCTGCCTCTGAAGCGGTCTCGGCTGGCAAAGATTAGTTTCATCTTCGTGCCAGGGCATGCGGGAGTACAAGGAAATGAGCAGGCTGACAAGCTTGCAGGTGAGGCTACTGTGGAGGGCGGACGCGCCATGGACCAGGCTGACATTCTGAATGCTCTACGAGAAGTAAGACTTTTGCGAGAACCAAGTGATGACTGTGAATCTACAACAATGGCCAGACTGCGAGAGCAGCAAATTAAAAGAGGGATGGCCAAACAAGAACACTACGCAGGAAGCCAAAGAAGATTGATTAACCAACACAGAACTGGCGTCGTCAGCCGTTACACGTTGCGGGATTTGCTGAGTAGGGGATCTGAGCAATTATGGACTGAATGGTTCGATGTGCAATGAGGATGATCTGTCGACTAACTAACTAACTAACATCAATGGATGAATCATAAACAATCTTAGGTATGCTGACAATAGTGTTACCAGCAGAAAGCGAACAAGTTATGAAAACTAGTGGAACAAGTAAACAGGCAAAGCACAGAATGTGGCTTAGATATTATTATCCAAAAAAATGAAAACTATGGTAATTAGTAGTGGAAAGGAACGGGCCATCAATGAACATCACAATAAACGGGGAGATACTAGAATAAGTAACAAGTTTCTCCTATCTTGGACATGTAATAACAGATGATGGCAGAAGTGAAATAGAAATCAAAAAGATCAGAGGAATGGCCAAAAATGCTTCCAACATCATGAAAACAGTATTAACATCTAGAGAGATTAACAGCGTATTAAAAATGAGAATTGTTAAATGTTATGTATATTCAACACTACTAAGCGGAAGCCTGGAAAATGAACAAGCAATCAGAACGTCGATTAGAGGCCCTGGAGATGTGGATATACAGAAGAATATGTCGTATTTCATGGAAACAAAAACAATCAAATACAGAGGTTCTAGAAAAATTGGGAACACAAAGGAAGTTGATGAAAGAAATAAAAAAGAGGCAAGTGAAATATTTCAGCCACGCTAAAAAGACATAACACATAAAAACATACAGGAGGGTAAGGTTGAAGGCAAGCGAGCAAGAGGTAGACAACGATACAAGCGGGAAGATATCAATAGATGGATGAACAAAAGTCTGACAGAATGTACTAACAAGGTGACAGACAGTTGGAGATCCATTGCAGTCAACCTCCACTGTGGAAACAGAACCTGAGGAGACAGCATCTGATTGACAGATGATAGCACTCCAGATTGCTACAGCTGTGTCATAGATGCACCTTTTCCCTCAGCCAATGTCACAAGGTCTAGATGCTGATTATTCTACTATCCATCCATCATGTGCCATGCCGGTAAGCGTGGGCGGTCATGTTTTGCCATCTCACTCAATCACCAGAGTCGTGGATCAGCTCAGTGTTTCTGTCTCGACCATGCCACGAGGCCAAGCCATCCAGGTATTTGCTTCTAGGTCTCCCTCTTGGTCTGTTCCCTTCGATCTTACCAGTTGTCACCAAGTTCTCCAGATCATTTCTTCTCATAACATGCCCAAAAAATTTTGACTGTCTGCGTCTAATGTCTCTAATCAGTTTATGATCTTCATTTGTTTCTTGAAGGACTTGTTCATTGGTCTTTCTGGCTGTCCATGGTATTCTTTGGTATTCCACTATGCCACTGGTTATAAACACATCAGATCTCCCCGTCTCCCATGCATCTCTCCCTAGGTGCTGATCATTCCACTATCTCACTGGTTTTAAACACATCAGATCTCCCCATCTCCCAAACATCTCTCACTAGGTGCTGATCATTTCACTATGCCACTAGTTGTAAACACGACAGATCTTCCTGTCTCCTGTACATCTCTCCCTGGGTGCTGATCATGCCACTAGCCTACTGGTTGCAAACACACCAGATGTCTCCCCGTACATCTCTCCCTGGGCTGATCATTCCACTATCCCACTGGTTGTAAACACATCAGATATCCCTGTTCCCCCAAACATTATACATCTCTCCTTGCTGCTGTGTAACATTTAACAACTTTTAAATCAGTCCCAACCCGTGAATCCTTAATAATTAAATAAAATACCCTACCTTCCTACTTCATCTAGAATAGATAATTTACAACTCTAAGATAAAACTACTTTCTATCGTGAATCTACTTTGGTGTCGACTATTAATATTACCCACATTGTTTTAAAAGTTCACTTGACAACCAATTTACATCCCGATGATCATCATATATTCATTTGTTTTGAGTTTGTCTTGTTGTTTTGACTTCTGCTAGGCGCTGACAACTTCTTCGCTTCAGATTCATTCCTATCAAAACCATGTCACAATTCAATAACTGTCATTTCACCACGACACAAAACATAAATTAACATCTACATTGACACCTATCAAATCATGTCCTTATTTCAAATCGCAATGAAGGCCTGACAAAATCACAGTCAATCTATAGCATAAATTACCTCTGCTCTAGCAAGGAGATGTCCGCCATTTTCTTGTAAGACGGAACTACTTTTTTTTTTCACGCAGGAAGTTTCAGAATTGGCTCCCAAACTTGTAATACGACACCTCCTTATTCTCATGTTGCCCTTTATCCCCAATCGGGGCCTGGCTCCTCAAACAATTCACGCCAAGCCTCTTTTACTATCTCATGCAATTATTTCAGTTATCTTCATGTCCTCCACATATAGAGATGATGAACAACAGGATGTCTTCATCCGACATACAAGATTTCACGCTGGAGTTCACAGCCAGCGAACGCAAGCAAGTTCATTTCTGTCTTTAAATTTCTCTTCTCCATTTGTTATTTCAATCTATCATGTGCCATGCCGGAAAGCGTGGGCGGTCATGACTCGCCATTTCACTCGATCACCAGAGTCGTGGATCAGCTCAGTGTTCCTGTCTCGACCATGCCATGTGGCCAAGCCATCCAGGTATTTACTTCTCGGTCTTTCCCTTGGTATGTTCCCTTCAATCTTGCCAGTTGTCGCCAAGTTCTCCAATTCATCTCTTCTCATAACATGTTCAAAACATTTTGACTGTCTACGTTTAATTTCTCTAATCAATTTACGATTGTCATTTGTCTCCTGTAGTACTTGGTCATTCGTTTTTCTGTCCATCCATGGTATTATTCTGTGCATTCTCCTCAGAAACCACTTTTCTACAGCCATCAGATGTTTTTCAGCTTGACTGCTCATTGTCCAAGTTTCACATCCATACAACTTGTTTGTTTTTAGGTCTCCAGTATTTCGTTTGCATTGGGGGTTTCAGACAAGAGAGTGTCTAGTTATACTACACTAGCCAGCTACGAACAGAATACGGGAATAGTGAGGCGGTACTGGATTCAAAATTGTATAGAACAAATTGAGGAGCTCTACAAACGACTTTACTATATATCACGATAATTCGTCTATCGATGTAAATATTAAAGGACGAACGCAAGTAGAAGAAGATATTATGTTATACTAAATTTTTCTCAAGGTGCGTTCTACCCAGCCCATAGTGTCTTTTCCTTACATCTTGGTTCCTGGAATTTGCTTAGTTATATCCATGAGTTCTACGTTGGTGATTCTGAAATACTAGTTTTGGTCTCTTTATTCTTCACATTCAATTAATGATTGTTTGTGGTTTATTTGTGTGTCTTTTAGTCGTTCAGCGTGTTTCTGATACATACAGAATATGAAACCCGAAAGAGATCAACTTCCAGAAAACTTGGGAGTAATTAAAATGTGGCATTATCGCAGGATGCAAAGAATAAGCTGAAGAGAAAATAGATCAAATGTGCAAATTCTTTAAGACACTGGAGAAAATCGGCAAATATTGAAGATCATACTCCGGTCTCCGTGGCCAAAGGCTTGCGAACGCGGTTCGTGAGCAGCTTACCAGGCGTTCGAAACGCAGCCGCGACCGATTTGTGCAGCAGACTATGTCGCGTTGTGTTATAACGTGTTGGTATTGGAGACGGTCGTTCAGAAAGCAATGGCAAACTTCTGAACGTAAAAACTTGCCTAGTTATTCAACAGCAGCTGAAAATTGCTGGTGTTAACTGCGACGTCCTGCAAGGGATATGCAACATTATTTTTTTTAAAGTCCAAAAAAGTTGTAATTTAGTATTGGCGCAATGAGACATGGGTTTTACTACTGTTAAAAAAGGCGAACAGAAAAACGAATCAACCTGTTCTACAAGAAACAAACGAAACCCGTAAACTGATATTAGACATGGACGATCAGGATTTTTTTTCACGTTATGAGCAGGAATAAACTAGAAGTCAAGAGAGCAAGTAGCAAGCTTGGCTGCGTGATATAATCAGGGTAAAAACACAACTCAGGACTCCGGGGTTCGTTTGGGATTGTGAACTATGACTACCCACACTCATCAGCATGGCACGTGATATTAATGATGATGAAATAAGAGATCGCCCTAGAACAACTACATTACACATTGAATAACAACATTAGGGCTTAGAGCAGACAGCAGAGCACATACTCCAGGATTGCCCAAACTACAACATATCCAGGCGAACCTTCTGGCCTAGAGAGACAACAGTGGAAGATAAACTCTATGGACCGCTGAGTGAACTGAAAAAGACTGTTAGATTCATACAAGAGACAACATTGCAGTTATAGACATAGTTTAGGCGAACGAAAGAAGAAGAAGAAGAAGGGCTTAGAGCTGAAGAGAGTTAGTAATGAGAATAGGGGGCAGCGGAGAGGCGTGATCAGAAAACGCAACACCGGTCTACGCATTGACTGACCTAACCAATGAACTAGAGATGATGCCACTTGTCACTACACATTGGAGCTTCGGTTGCAAGAGATCTCCAGTACTTTCTGTCAGCATCCGCCGTGATACGGGCTTACTTTCTGTTACCTTCCTGTTTGTATTATTGTTGTTCTCTTGAACTCTGTATTTCGCCATTCTCTACAGTTTGGTTATCATGTTATTATGTAGTTGTATATGTTGTTAAGTATTTTATTTATATTTGTTTCGACATCTCACACGATGATCACTAGGCCTATATCTCGTCTTAGTGGTGACCAAACTGGTCAATGACCGTAGCTATTGTTTCAATAAGGACATCCTTTGACTAACGTCTCCTGAAAACTGCTTACAGTTATAAGAAACAAGCTAAAAGTGACTAAAACTTTTGGCATTTATTATTTCCTAATACACGAAGAGAGTAGTGAAAAGCACAATACTGAGGGAAAGAGAAAGGTGCAGACCAGGAACAATATTTATAACATTCATGTAGAGATCTAACAACGTAGGCAAGCATGGAATTACAGAAAGTGACACTAGACAGACAGCAACATATATTGGAAACAACTTGGAATGGAGAGATCAGAAATCTTTACGACCAGCCTCAGAGTTGACATTTCTCAATGTTTATGCAGTATTTCTTGTGTTTCTTCCTTCGCTTCTCGACCTCGACTAGATTTACCGACCTGCAGGTGGGTATTGCAATGGGTTGTACAATCTCCGACCTCGACTAGATGGATCGACCTGCAGGTGTGTATTGCAATGGGTTGTACAATCTCCGACCTTGACTAGATGGATCGACCTGCAGGTGTGTATTGCAATGGGTTGTACAATCTCCGACCTCGACTAGATGGATTGACCTGCAGGTGGATATTGCAATGGTATGTACAATCTCGCCGATATTATTCGTCATGGTCATGCAGATGATCATGGATGTGGCACGCGGCTACGCACAAAGTCCGAGACTCGGTGAGGAATGCAATATGCCGCCACTGAAGGCTTTCATGGACGACACGGCAATCTTGAAACCGAAGGCGAGTCATGCCTGCAGCATGCTCCTCAAACTAAATGAACTGTCGCTGGTGTAAGATGAGTTTCAAACCGAGGAAATTGAGAATCCTGTCGAAAGTGAAAGGCAAAGTGGCGGCAAGGTTGTTCAGGTTGCCGGCCAAGCAATTGCCACCGTGCAACCCGTGAAAAGTACCGACCGTGTGTACGATGTAATCTTGACGGACAACGCACCTGAATTACGATGTCCACACTCCAAATGGCGAGGTGGTAGTTAGGACTGCAGGAACACAATGACGTAAGTAAACGACTCTTTTTACACACCTAAAGACAAATGGCCGTCTCCATGGCTAAGGTCATACGGACGCGATTCGTGAGCCCGCTTACCTGCGTTCGAAACACAGCTGCGACCGATTTGGCAGCAGATCTCGTTGCTCTGGATTTTAACGAACTGGTATGGGAGCCGGTCGTTCAGAAAGCAATGGCAAACTACGGAACGTAAACTTGCCAAGACATCAACAACAGCAGTAAACTGCTGGACAGCGATGTCCTATAAAAAAGGATATGCAAAAAAAAAAAAAGACAAATGGTGCGAGACCAATATTTTATAGTCCAATCAGTACTCGACGGGCGATTGGTCAATATCATAATGGCCGCCGTTACTTCCGAAGACATTTCCTATAATACTAAATACCCAGTTTGGGCTATTGGGTCAATGAAAACAATTTGGTATAAACATGAATTCTATCCCACCACCCCAGGGCGGCAGACGGATGCCTAGCCAATACATCAACTCAGTTCATCTACAACGTCCACCTTTACTCTAGACTCTAGCTGAGAATCTCCATCATATTTGTCACTCATATGGACACAACTAGCAGTGTACACTACTGTGTCATCTCTCCCGGCATCTTCATCTATCAGTTGTTGTACTTCTAATTCTGCTAAACGACTACACAACTCTCTACATTCTCGAACTAAATGTTGTCTATCCTTTGCACTTTGCGATCAACTCAAACCCCAAATTGATTTAGGCAAGGCAAGTTTACGTTCAGTAGTTTGCCATTGCTTTCTGAAGGAGAAGACAACGCTGAATTCCAACTAACCAGTGTAGGGAATTAACCCTGCCATCAGCGCACGGAATTAACCCTACCGTCAGCGCACGGAATTAACCCTACCATCAGCGCACTGGAAATTTAAAAGCATTAAACCTCACAGTCACGCATAATGAACGTAAAATTGCCGAGAAATTCATAAATATCCCATACCTGATGGGACTGATTGAGACACAAAGGACACAAGAAACATTCTACATTTTCTATCTGTGTTGGTTACCTAGAGAAAGCCGCTCGTGAGTGCGTCTCTGTTGGTCCATTCCTACCCCAAGTAGATTGAAAACACCCGATATCTCCCGCCCGTGCCTTCCGCGATCTTCCCTTCTTTAATCGGATTTCTTTAAGATCATCCAGGATACAATGCAGTAGATATCTGTCTTCATTGGTAACTTGCATGTATCAGACTCGACTTCATAAATAAAAGTCAAAGTATCAAATCTCATAGTTCTGATCAGGGTATTTCATGTACAATCCAAGACACTAGCATTTATTCAGTTTCAATGCGTTCCAGTTGTTCACACAACTGAGGAGACAGCGTTAACATCTCCAAGCACAATCAACTACTGAGAAGATCAGATGGCTGCACAACAAAACAGTCAACTACGGAGAGAATCAGATGGTTGAGCAATAATACAATCAACTACTGAGAGGATCAGATAGTTGAATAATGATACTCTCTGTTGCGGGTGTACTTCACTCATAGTCTTCAACCAGGCCGCGTTTGCATTTGATAATAATTAATGATGAGTGTTTTGTACTAAATTCGAAGAGGTCAAGCCGTCTGCCTGGAGCTCCGAAGGTTGTGGGTTCGATTCCGGGCTACATCTTTCGGTTCACGAGTGCATTTTTCTCGGAGACTCCTGGGGATCGTCGCCAGAGCTACAGAGTTCGTGCTTTGTGCGACGCTTTCGGCAGGCCGTCAGGCGGAAGGAGACTGAGCCATATGGGATAAAACCTGGGGCAGTGAAGTCGATCCTCTCGACTTTTAAGACTAAATCGACTACGACCTCCAGCGTGAGAATGGAGCTGGAAGCAGTAACAGCGGCAATACACGTTGTATTCGTTGTGGACTCAAAGAGTTTGCTTAGCAAGGTGGAGAAGGGAACGTTCCGTATGGAATGGTTATCCTCGCTTCAGATGACATAGATTTGTGAGAATTGTATGGATATTTTGCCCTGGCATGCGGGGGTGCGGGGATGAACAGGCCGATACTTTGGCAGGGAATGCACCTCTTGGTGGTAGATTAGTTTAGTTTAGTCAACGGGTGTAACCCATAAGTGCTCCGTTCTATTCCTAACTCAAAGCTGAGTCCGGAGAATCTCAGCTCAGTCGCACGAACTCCGTAGAACTGGCAAGAATCCTGAAATACTTTAGGAAGCTTTTTAACTTGAAATTTTGCTAGGGGCAGCGCCGCTAGGCTACTCTTTTTCGATTTCCATTTTTTTACGTGCGCAACAATACACAGGGGTGTCTGATCTCACTACTCAGAGACCAGGGGAAGTTTTGTTACCAGAAGTCCACGTGAAAAAAACCCGGTCCTCACCGGGACTTGAACCCGGAACCCTCAACACTCGAGGCAGACACCATACCCCAAGACCACTCAGTCTCCCCCCTCCCCCGATAGATTGCGATAGATTGGTGGTAGATTACCTATGGATAAGGGAGGGGTGGTCGTGCGCCTGTGAGACCAGGTGGAGAAGGAACCTATTGAGAGAGAACCCGTATGTGGAAGGAATGAGATTGCTGGGGATCGGCAGGGGTTCTGGAAGAATCTCAAAACTGAGAGGAAAGACCGGGAGAACTTTCAATCAGATAGCGGTGAGAACGAACGATTAGTAGTATGACTCTTCGCTGGCGGTTGAACAAGGGGACAGAGCGTGTATGGACATGTTCTGAGTGCAGTGACGTCGGTTTTTTAGCTCAACTAAATGGAATTGGGAAGCCCTGATGGTGTAGAGATTAGACGCTCGCGTGTCGGCCTGGGGATCCTGAGTTCCATCTACATTGGGGTGGATTCACATGTTGTTTAACTGACCGGGGTTCCCTGGTTGAGCAGCCTGAAATGGGTACCAGAAAATTAAGTGGGAAGTAAAAGCAACAATATGTGCTGACCACATCGCCAACCACATACCGGTTGGTGTATACAAATATGTGTCTAGTACCATACCAACAGTGCGTTTGAAAGGGCGTACTTACTTATTAAATGAAATGAGACCAGATCCGGCACATAATCCTTGTATAGAGGGCATTCATTAATGACTGCACTGTTTGAAAATATTGCCGGTATAAGATTTTTATTTACCTATTATGTTGCATTAATTTGACAAAGGGTGAATACAAAACTTGGACCGGCAATATTTTCAAACACAGCACAGTCATTAAAAATACCCCTTATATTTTAAGTTAACAAAAAATGTCTAACCTGTACGCTATGTGGCGACTGCTTTGGCAAGCGACTGTTATTTCCCAGCTAGGAAAAGACTCTAGGGCACACATCAGCAATAATGCAGATGCCGTAATAAATATACTGACCAGCCCTTGTGGTTCTAGTTTTCTTGAGAAAGACTTCACCTGTGTTCACCAGGGCCCTGTTAGTGAAGCAAAGAATAGCAACGCTGTAACCCGACATGCATGCTGTCAGAGGCGACGAAGCATGGTTGGGCTTGGGGCAGGGCTGGGCTTGGGGCAGGGTTGGGCTTGGGGCAGGCTGCCATATCAAGAAGAAAAAAATCAGCTGCAAGATATAACCAACCACGAACAAGTCATACAAAGCAGAAAAAAAAAGATAAAGAAAACTCACCGAACGAAGAGAAAAGGAAGCTCTTATAGAAGAAATATAGGATACAGAGGTGTTTCCAAGTACCAAGGGAAGGATTATATACTGGCCAAGACCTACTTACACGTCCTAGTCGTGCGTCCTGGGCAACAAGTCCCTTCAGGGTTCTGGCTAATGTAGTAGGATCGCTGATTCTTCCAAAGTCGGAGAATATCTGCCTGCACGGCGAGGAACCACCAGTCTGCACACCAATAAGCCAGACATGGGACAATGGATACTCACACAAACCTCAGGTCCTGTATGACATCACACTGATGTTGGACAACAGGATGTTTTCATCCAACATACAGGACTTTACAGTGGAGTTCACAGCCAGCGAACGCAAGCAAGCAAGCAAGAAGAACTATGCCACATTGGAGAGAATATTGTGAGGGGTCTGGATCGCTGCTTACCTAGGGAAATCTCTAGGATTGAAACCTGGAGTGTTAAATCCACGGCTCTTCCTCTTCTTCTGGGTTCATCCGGCCGAGTTTTTTCCGGACGTGATTGCGTTGTGTTGTTAACAACAAAGCTGCGTTCTTGCGCCGTTGGCTGAAACATCCGACTTCTGCGGGTATTTGTTGAACGGGTTAACCTTCCCGGGGAAACCATGTATGAATTAGAAAGACTGGTGACAGGAAAGGGCTCAGACAGTTCACCATTTTCCTGTACTCTTGCCTGCATACCATCATGAAATAGCCGCACTATTTGGACAAACTTTCGTGGACATACATATTTTGCCATAATCTTCTACAGTCCTTCTCTGCTGACTGTATCAAAAGCCTTCGTAAGGTCAACGAAAGTGGAGAACATTTCGCAGTTCTGTTCCTGACATTTCTCTTGCAGCTGCCTTACAGCGAAAATCATGTCAACAGTTCCTCGTTCTTTTCTGAAGCCACATTGACTCTCAGGAAGAAGACCTTGATCGAGATGGGCCGTGAGGCGATTGAGAAAAATTTTGGCGAGTGTCTTCCCTGCAAGTGAAAGCAAGGAGATGCCTCGGTGGTTGTCGCAGGATTGACGGTTTCCTTTACGTTTGTAAAGGTGGACAATTGACGCGTCCTTGAAATCTTGTGGCATGGTCTCGTTCACCCATATGTTTGTAAAGACTCGGTGAAGCTGCTCTGTTAAGACTGGCCAACCTGCCTTCTATATCTCTTCTGGGATGGTTGGCAGGTCATCAAGTGTATAGATAGTGGGAACTTGAGGAAGGCAGTTGATGGTTTCATCATCGAAGAAGGAAGTTGCATTTAAGATGTTGCTGAAATGCTCTGCCCAGCGTTGAAGGATTTCTTTCTTATCGGTGACCAATGTTCCCCCATCTGCACTGAGGAGGGGAATTATACTTGATGATGTAGGACCATAGACCGCTTTCAGTGAGTCGTTTAAGTTTTTCATATCATGTCTGTCAGCAAAGCCTTGAATTTCATCAGCTTTGCTGCTCAGCCAGGAGTCCCGCGTGTGCCGGGGGCTGGACCCAGGATTTCCATAGCAGTGTTGTAAATTTTGTCCTTTAGGGCTCTACACGCTGTTTCTGCATCCTGTTTAGCTGTAGCATTGGGCTTGAGGCGGTCTTCCGGCATATTTTCAAACGACAGCTGCGTTTTTTCGCTGTTTAGGCGGGTGACATTTAGTTTTTTTGTGTTGCAGTTTTACCCCTTGAGGACAACCGTGGTGGTTTGATGTGTATGTTTATTTTCGAGATAATGAGACGATGGTCTGTCCAACATTCGGCACCACACATGGATTTTGTCACCCGAACGTCTTGTCTGTCACTCCTCCTGACGATGACATAGTCAATGAGGGTGCCAGTGTTTCGAGCGAGGGTGCACCCACGATGTCCTATTTCTCATGGGAAGACGGAACATTGTATTCGTAATCAGGAGATCGTGTTCGGCACATGTCTGAAGGAGGAGGAGTCCATTGCTGTTACAATTTCCGACTCCATGCTTTCCAATAATGCCACTCCAAGAGGTGGTGTCCGTGCCTACTCTGGCATTGAAATCCCCACGGAGTATAAGTTTGTCTCCTTTGGGAACAGATGTTAATACATTGTGCAGGTCCTCATATAACTTGTTCTTGACATCATCTTCATTGGTCATAGTTGGTGTGTAGACACTGACAATGGTTGCATGCTTCCTTCCATTCAGCAGGGGCAATTTAATGGTCATGAGCCTGTCGTTTATAGCCTTTGGAAAGCCAGCTAGTTTGCCGACCAGGGCCGACTTAATGGCAAATCCCACACCGGATTGTCGTCTTTCCTCGCTTTTCCTTCCACTCCAGAAAAATGTGTAGCCAGCACCTATTTCACAGATTTGGCCTTCTTCTGCAAGTCGTGTCTCGCTCAAGGCTGCAATGTCGATGTTGTACCTGCCCAGCTCTCTTTCAATCAGTGCTGTTCGTCTCTCTGGGCCTGACGTGCCGTCTCTATCAAGTAGGGTGCGTACATTCCAAGTTCCGATTGTTAAGGGAATATGGTTTGCTCTTTTAGCTTTACCTGTTTTTACTTTGTTTGTATGTCGACCGCAGTTTAGGGTACCCACCAACCGTGGCTAGCTGGTTAGGTAATGATGGAGCAGACAATGTTTAGGGCACCTTTTCTAGCCCCTTCCTCATGCTATGGAGGTAAGCAGTGTGTTCCTATAGAGGGCTGCTCAGTAGCTCTGGGGGCTGCCGAATCCCACTGCTGCTCCGGTCAGCAGGAGCCGACCATATGGCCCGAGCCGCCTGTGTGCAGGTCTGCGACTACGGCCGAAGCTCGCCCATCGCATGAAGGTGATATATGACGTTGGATTAAGAAAGGCTTGCGCGATGACTTGGATTAAAGTGAAGAAGAGTTGCGCAATTCGTCGACCTCACTCTCTCGTCTGAGTCCATCTGAGTCCAGTGGCAAGACAAGTCGAGACGACTGGAGACGAATACAGGTGCAGTGGATGACCAGGGCGCTCTACGTGCCGTCTAGTGAATCAAAAGGTGAGGAAAAGACACTGGCAATGGATGGGGGAGGGAGAGAGAGAGAGAGAGAGAGAGAGAGAGAGAGAGAGAGAGAGAGAGAGAGAGAGAGAGAGAGAGAGAGAGAGAATGAGACAGGGGAGAGAATGAGACAGGGGAGAGACAGACAGACAGAGAGAGAGAGAAAGAGAGAGAGAGCGAGAGAGAGAGAGAGAGAGAGAGAGAGAGAGAGAGAGAGAGAGAGAGAGAGAGAGAGAGAGAGAGAGAACCTGTTGGTGGTGAGCTGGCCCGCAGGGCAAACTAAAAAGTGTGAGATCTAAAAACACATGAAGAAGACAATTATAGACATATGGATGATATGGAGAGGGCATGGACAGACGGGTGATATGGGGAGGGCATGGAGAGATGGATGATATGGGGAGGGCATGGAGAGATGGGTGATATGGGGAGGGCATAGAGAGAGAGCTGCAGGAAATAGGAGGGCTTGGTGTGAGTGGGTTGAGGGTCTGTGTTTCATGGGGAGGGGGAGGGGAATGTAAAAGGCAGAAGAAAACAGAAGAATTCAATGTTGTGAAACTAAGGATCAGTAATTCAATGTTGTGAAACTAAGGTTCAGTAATTCAATGTTGTGAAACTAAGGTTCTGTAATTCAATGTTGTGAAACTAAGGTTCAGTAATTCAATGTTGTGAAACTAAGGATCAGTAATTCAATGTTGTGAAACTAAAGATCAGTAATTCAATGTTGTGAAACTAAGGATCAGTAATTCAATGTTGTGACACTAAGGATAAGTAATTCAATGTTGTGAAACTAAGGATCAGTAATTCAAAGTTGTGACACTAAGGAACAGTAATTCAATGTTGTGAAACTAAGGATCAGTAATTCAGTGTTGTGAAACTAAGGAACAGTAATTCAATGTTGTGAAACTAAAGATCAGTAATTCAATGTTGTGAAACTAAGGAACAGTAATTCAATGTTGTGAAACTAAAGATCAGCAATTCAATGTTGTGAAACTAAGGATCAGTAATTCAATGTTGTGACACTAAGGATCAGTAATTCAATGTTGTGAAACTAAGGATCAGTAATTCAAAGTTGTGACACTAAGGATCAGTAATTCAATGTTGTGAAACTAAGGATCAGTAATTCAGTGTTGTGAAACTAAGGAACAGCAATTCAATGTTGTGAAACTAAAGTTCAGCAATTCAATGTTGTGAAACTAAAGATCAGTAATTCAATGTTGTGAACCTAAGGAACAGTAATTCAATGTTGTGAAACTAAAGATCAGTAATTCAATGTTGTGAAACTAAGGATCAGTAATTCAATGTTGTGAAACTAAGGAACTGTAATTCAATGTTGTGAAACTAAAGATCAGTAATTCAATGTTGTGAAACTAAAGATCAGTAATTCAATGTTGTGAAACTAAAGAACAGTAATTCAATGTTATGAAACTAAAGATCAGTAATTCAATGTTGTGACACTAAGGATCAGTAATTCAATGTTGTGACACTAAGGATCAGTAATTCAATGTTGTGAAACTAAGGATCAGTAATTCAAAGTTGTGAAACTAAGGATCAGTAATACAATGTTGTGAAACTAAGGAACAGTAATTCAGTGTTGTGAAACTAAGGAACAGTAATTCAATGTTGTGAAACTAAAGATCAGTAATTCAATGTTGTGAAACTAAAGATCAGTAATTCAATGTTGTGAAACTAAGGAACAGTAATTCAATGTTGTGAAACTAAAGATCAGTAATTCAATGTTGTGAAACTAAGGAACAGTAATTCAATGTTGTGAAACTAAAGATCAGTAATTCAATGTTGTGAAACTAAGGAACAGTAATTCAATGTTGTGAAACTAAAGAACAGTAATTCAATGTTCTGAAACTAAAGAACAGTAATTCAATGTTCTGAAACTAAAGATCAGTAATTCAGTGTTATGAAACTAAAGATCAGTAATTCAATGTTGTGAAACTAAAGAACAGTAATTCAATGTTATGAAACTAAAGATTAGTAATTCAATGTTGTGAAACTAAAGGGATCAGTAATTCAATGTTGTGAAACTAAAGATCAGTAATTCAATGTTGTGAAACTAAGGATCAGTATTATTCAATGTTGTGAAACTAAAGATCAGTAATTCAATGTTATGAAACTAAAGATTAGTAATTCAATGTTGTGAAACTAAGGATCAGTAATTCAATGTTGTGAAACTAAAGATCAGTAATTCAATGTTGTGAAACTAAGGATCAGTAATTCAATGTTGTGAAACTAAAGATCAGTAATTCAATGTTGTGAAACTAAAGATCAGTAATTCAATGTTGTGAAACTAAAGATCAGTAATTCAATGTTGTGAAACTAAGGATCAGTAATTCAATGTTGTGAAACTAAAGATCAGTAATTCAATGTTGTGAAACTAAGGAACAGTAATTCAATGTTGTGAAACTAAAGATCAGTAATTCAATGTTATGAAACTAAAGATCAGTAATTCAATGGTGTGAAACTAAAGAACAGTAATTAAATGTGAAACTAAGGATCAGCACTTCCTGGGTATTGACAGCAAATGAATGTTATTCAACTAAACAGCAAACAGCAGTGAATTCATGAACGTTCACAAAGCAATAAATGAACAAACACTACAGCATAATAGCTATTGCATGTTTATAATGTAATAAACACAATGAAAATAACATCAGTATTCACTGGGCGTTCAACGGTTAACAAATGCCATTAAACCAAAAATTACAGATAAGTAATTAGTGGGTGCTCAATGGTAATGAATGTCAAAAAACCAACAACTAAAGATAAGTTTTTATTGGCTGTACACATGCACTGTCAGCATCTGTGGCTTTGGGGTTAGTGAATTTAAAAAAAAAAGGTTAGTAAAGGACTCTTGACCTGCATTTATGTACATAGGGCATACGCTGCTTGACCATTATTTTTATAGACCAATCGCAACTCGGTTAGTGAACATCAGTTTCACAATTCCCTGACACATCGAGTCGAGGGTTTGAAATCAGCCCAGGGTGATTTAGATGAAGACAGCTCTAGGTTGCTTACAATAGTATGAGGTGAGAGCCACTCAGAAAGCAATGGCAAATTACTGAGGATAAAAACTGCCAAGTCATTCACAAACGGCTAATAAATACTGGGGTTGAATGCAATGTCATATAAAGAACATGCAACTAGCTATTTTGATGAGACATGCAACAGATGTCTCTAACTTTTCCTTTTCCAAGCAGATGATATTTAAAGTGATCAACAGTTTGATCATGAAGCTGTCAAAAATAACAGCACTAGAATAGAAAGTCTACATGCAAAAACTGTCTCTAATTTGTCCTTTTCCAAGCAGATGATATTTAAATTGATCAACAGTTTGATCATCTAACTGTCAAAAATAACAGTACTAGAATAGAAGATTTACATGCAACTAGCTATTTTGTTAACACATGCAATAACTGTCTCTAATTTTTCCTTTTCCAGACAGTTGATATTTAAATTGATCAACAGTTTGATCATGAAACTGTCAAAAATAACATCACTAGAATAGAAGGTCTACATGCACTTAAAATCTGGAGGCACCGGCACCTATTCCTTGCTGGGGTTAATACTGGTAGGACTGCAGACCTGTCTGATGACATCCTCCGCCTGACCCATCCATGATTTGCCCCTCTTTAGCCTGTCACCCTTTTTTCTGAATATAGCTTCATGCAGAGGGTGCCGCTCATCTGCACTTATTTTTAAGTATGTACGAGCTTTCCAGATCTTGATCCTGTGTTCCATTGTCAGGAAGTCAAGGAGGTATCTCATTGCTACACAGCTGGTGTCTCTCGTGCAGCCCAAAATGATGCATATGGCTTCGTTTTGTACCTTTTCAAGTCTTCCGATCTGTGTAGGGCTGACAGTGAGGATGGCCAAGGCATACTCGATGCGTGAAAGCACCAGTCCTTGGAACAGAAGTATTAGCAGTCTTTGCTCGATATTGACAGTCGCCATGACTCTCATTGCTGACAAACCTTTTCGAGCTTTCGTTATGACATAATCGACATGATCTCTGAAGGACAGGCTACGATCAAGCCGCACGCCAAGATATGTCATTGACTGGGTTCTACTCAAAATGCTTCCATCCATTCTTACCGCCGGCAGGTCTGTGTTCACAATATGGTTGTTTAGGGAGAACCATGTAACCGTTGCCTTTGCAGGGTTGACAAGGGCATCGGCATCAGCACACCATGAGGACATTCGGAGGATCAACAGTTTGATCATGAAACTGTCAAAAATAACAGCACTAGAATAGAAGAAATCAGGTTTTGTTCTGCGTTCACTTGCTTTGAACTCGAGTGTAGTCCGCTCATGGGCTTCTACTAGCAGTTGATCCTACCAATGAGAGTTCGGAGGAGCTGATTTTGTGTAAGGGTTGGCTTTCCCTATTACCCATGTCCCCCTGTCATCAGGCGAACTCTCTCGTCTTCTGAGGTCCTTGTAATTTACATCCCCAAGTCAAGCACGGCAATTCAAGCGATAAATGTTAAATCTCTCTTTCACAATGACCCCCATGGTGTAGGGTAACAAGTAGGGTGGGGATAGTTAAAGCAGCAGCTGGAGGAGAATGAAGGAATGAATAATGGACATCACAGCTCTCAAAACATTCCCACACGCTCTCCACCCAAACACCAGCGAAGAGTCCCAATATTAATGGCACCAGACGCAGTCTGATTATGTGTTTGTTTGTCCATTCCTTGGAACTCTGAGTGTCAGTCATAACCTCTGGTCCCTCTCTGCACCGCTCTCTCCAGGCCATGATATGTATCTGTTCTTCCACACTATACCCATGGTCCTGTGGTTTGCATACTCATTAGCTACGACATTATAAGTTCTCTGGGGCTTCCTGCGGCAATGAATGCCCAACCTTTAGGAACACCTCAACAGGGTTGACTGAGTTTCATAATTACTTAGCAATTACTAATATTTAGTAATTTATAATATTTAGTGAAGTTGGAACCGCGACTAAACTAAACTAAACTACTAATATTTAGTTTTCATTCTTAACATTTAATGCAAGTTATAATTATATGCTAATTACTTAACTTTAGTTTTAAGTATGATAACGTTCATTACATTATGAACACAATACAATTACTTGTCTTTAGTTTTCAGCTTAATTCACAGAGTTCTGTAAAGTAATAAATATCAGAATATTAAGGAAAATAAAGGTAATTACATGGTATTTTTAGTATGATAAATAACAGGGTATTAAAAGAAAAATACATGAGCAGTTATTTAGTGTTTGTCGAGTGATAAATATATAATATTAAAACAGAGATGGACAATTAATGGTGTTTGTGGTGTGGTAAATATAGAATATTAAAACAGAGATGGGCAATGAGTGAGTGTTTGTCGAGTGATAAATATAGAAACTTAAAACAGAAGGATAATTACGGATGTTTGTCGTGTGATAAAAATGGAATATTAAAACAGTGATCGACAATTGCTGGTGTTTGTAGTGTGATAAATATATAATATTAGAACAGATGGGCAATTATGAAATGTTTGCAGTGTGATAAACAATGAATATTAAAATAGAAATGGGCAGTTATGAAATGTCTGAACTGTGATAAACATTAGGATATTAAAAGGAAAGATAAGAACTAGCAGCAACATAACAGTCTGTAAACTGAAAGAAAACACCAGGTATATCTCCGCAATTATAAAACACTCTATAAATGTCATACAATTAAAATACAGTAATGTAATGAATGCTCAAATCACATACTGTAAAATCTTGAGTATACAGTGCACATCTTTAATGCTAATCTTCTTTCTCAATTACAAGTTCATGTATATTCATGAAGCAATTATTCCAATTTTTTTTCTGACAGGCTTATGTTGAGCCTTCTTCTGACCTTTAACCCCAGTCAGCACAATTCCTCTCCCCCCCCCCCCCCCCCCCCCCCCAACGCCAGGCCGTCCTTTCTTTTGCTATCTCTTGTAACTCCCTTCATGCCCTCCCAATATTATTTCTCTCTGCAATTCTTTTCTCCATGTGTGTTTAGATGTCCTACTATTTCATTGACCTTGAGGATTCCAGACATGAGAGTGTTTGGTGACACTATCCACAGGTGCTCTCAGTATATGTCTTTTCTACTTAAAAAAATTTTTTTTTTTGTGCTCGCTCACTTTGAACTCAAGCGTGGACCATACACACTATTTATAGTAGTGATGGACTGAATTTTGCGTGTGGATTAGCTTTCCATATTAACAGTGTCCCTCGCCATCAGGCGAACCCACTCTGACTTCAGAGGACTTGTAATTAACGCCCCCAAGTCAAGGACGACAGGTCAACATTTTAGTCCAGCTGTCCGGTGTAGGGGTTGAACCGCTTACCTCAGCATCAGCACACTGGATGTTTAAGAACATGTGTTCTTATCCATTCGGCCATGCAGACCTGTGACATTTCCATTGTCTTTCCCTTACCTCATTCTCTGGAATTTGTTGAGTTTATTTTGAGCTGTCGGCCATGTGGCCAAGAGAGGTTACAGATGCAATTTGCAATCATGCAAATCGTGTTCAAACACAGCTGCGGGCAATTTGGAAGCAGACCGCCCTGCATTAGGTTTTAAAAAATGTTATGAGTGCCGGTCTTTCGAAAGCAATGGCAAACAATTGAACACAAACTTGCCAAGAAATCACAAACAATTGCTGGGGTTGACTGTGACATCTTGTAAAGGATATGCAGCTAACTCTTACTTTGAGCCGTAATCAAACAACAATCAGTAGAAAATGTGCGTCACGGCCGAATGAACAATGCTCAGCTTGTCTGCTGCAGTGTACCACTGCTGTGGAGAACTCTTCTTCAGTGAAGGGATTAGTTACTAGAAGCTTACAATTTGCTGTACAGCTCTGCAGTTTAGCTGTCAAATAATATGTTTCCCCGGGAAGGTTAACCCGGTCAACAAATGCCCGCAGAAGTCGGATGTGTCGGCCTAACGGCGCAAGAACGCAGCTCTGCTGTAAACAGGCACAACGCAATCACATCCGAAAAAAAACTCCGGATGAACGAAGAAGAAGAAGAAGAAATAATATGCTTCTTTAAGAACAAATGAACACTATAGCTCATCAACTAAGGGGAACCTAGAGTATGATTGGTGTTACCAATGGCACAATTTTGTGTCAGTATTTGAAACTATGCCGGCTTCCTGGCCTAGAGGTTAGCGACTTTTCTCCAGAATCTCGTATACCCTCGTAAGTAACGTGACGATGGTGAGAATCAGCAGTGGTTCAAATCTCGTCGGTAACTTACGGGGTATGTGAGCTGGCCGCTCAGAAAGCAATGGCAAACTACTGAGCGTAATCTTGCCAAGAAATCAACAATCAGCTGAAAGATGCTGATGTTGACAGCAATGTCCTGTAAAGGATATGCAAACAATTTTGTTAATTTGAAACTATAATTACATTATTGGCTGCAGAGCTGTCACAGTATTGACATATATATTGGTGGCGCCATGGTTTTGGTATGAGAACACAGCAACCATAATTTGAGGAATCAGTTCAGTGACCACATGTATATATAGAATAAATATTGGCAGTGGAGAGTTCTTGGATTTATTCAAAGCATGTAAATTCAGAAATTTGTTCAAACTGTAAAATATCCGGCCCACTTACGAGCATAAACAAGTGTGTTACAATGTTCTAGCTTCATCACCAGTAAATACGTTACTTGTATTTATGTTGCAATGTTCTAGTTCATCACCAGTAAATGAGTTACTTGTATTTATGTTGCAATGTTCTAGCTTCATCACCAGTAAATGAGTTACTTGTATTTATGTTGCAATGTTCTAGCTTCATCACCAGTAAATGAGTTACTTGTATACATTTTGCAATGTTCTAGCTTCATCATCTGTAAATGAGTTACTTGTATTTATGTTGCAATGTTCTAGCTTCATCACCAGTAAATGAATTACTTGTATTTATGTTGCAATGTTCTAGCTTCATCACCAGTAAATGAGTTACTTGTATTTATGTTGCAATGTTCTAGCTTCATCACCAGTAAATGAGTTACTTGTATTTATGTTGCAATGTTCTAGCTTCATCACCAGTAAATGAATTACTTGTATTATTGTTGCAATGTTCTAACTTCATCACAAGTAAATGAGTTACTTGTATTTATGTTGCAATGTTCTAGCTTCACCACCAGTAAATGAGTTACTTGTATTTATGTTGCAATGTTCTAGTTTCATCACCAGTAAATGCGTTACTTGTATTTACGTTGCAATGTTCTAGCTTCATCACCAGTAAATGAGTTACTTGTATTTATGTTGCAATGTTCTAGTTTCATCACTAGTAAATGAGTTACTTGTATTTATGTTGCAATGTTCTAGGTTCATCACCAGTAAATGCGTTACTTGTATTTATATTGTAATGTTCTAGCTTCATCACCAGTAAATGAGTTACTTGTATTTATGTTGCAATGTTCTAGTTTCATCACCAGTAAATGCGTTACTTGTATTTATGTTGCAATGTTCTAGCTTCATCACCAGTAAATGAGTTACTTGTATTTATGTTGCAATGTTCTAGCTTCATCACCAGTAAATGAGTTACTTGTATTTATGTTGCAATGTTCTAACTTCATCACCAGTAAATGAGTTACTTGTATTTATGTTGCAATGTTCTAACTTCATCACTAGTAAATGAGTTACTTGTATTTATGTTGCAATGTTCTAACTTCATCACCAGTAAATGAGTTACTTGTATTTATGTTGCAATGTTCTAGCTTCATCACCAGTAAATGAGTTACTTGTATTTATGTTGCAATGTTCTAACTTCATCACCAGTAAATGAGTTACTTGTATTTATGTTGCAATGTTCTAACAACTTCATGACCAGTAAATGAGTTACTTGTATTTATGTTGCAATGTTCTAGCTTCATCACCAGTAAATGAGTTACTTGTATTTATTTTGTAATGTTCTAGCTTCATCACCAGTAAATGAGTTACTTGTATTTATGTTGCAATGTTCTAGCTTCATCACCAGTAAATGAGTTACTTGTATTTATGTTGCAATGTTCTAGCTTCATCACCAGTAAATGAGTTACTTGTATACATTTTGCAATGTTCTAGCTTCATCATCTGTTAATGAGTTACTTGTATTTATGTTGCAATGTTCTAGCTTCATCACCAGTAAATGAATTACTTGTATTTATGTTGCAATGTTCTAACTTCATCACCAGTAAATGAGTTACTTGTATTTATGTTGCAATGTTCTAGCTTCATCACCAGTAAATGAATTACTTGTACCTTTGTTGCAATGTTCTAGCTTCATCACCAGTAAATGAATTACTTGTATTTATGTTGCAATGTTCTAGCTTCATCACCAGTAAATAAGTAATTTGTATTTATGTTGCAATGTTCTAGCTTCATCACCAGTAAATGAGTTACTTGTATTTATGTTGCAATGTTCTAGCTTCATCACCAGTAAATGAGTTACTTGTATTTATGTTGCAATGTTCTAGCTTCATCACCAGTAAATGAGTTACTTGTATTTATGTTGCAATGTTCTAGCTTCATCACCAGTAAATGAGTTACTTGTATTTATGTTGCAATGTTCTAGCTTCATCACCAGTAAATGAATTACTTGTATTATTGTTGCAATGTTCTAGCTTCATCACCAGTAAATGAGTTACTTGTATTTATGTTGCAATGTTCTAGCTTCACCACCAGTAAATGAGTTACTTGTATTTATGTTGCAATGTTCTAGTTTCATCACCAGTAAATGTGTTACTTGTATTTACGTTGCAATGTTCTAGCTTCATCACCAGTAAATGAGTTACTTGTATTTATGTTGCAATGTTCTAGTTTCATCACCAGTAAATGAGTTACTTGTATTTATGTTGCAATGTTCTAGTTTCATCACTAGTAAATGAGTTACTTGTATTTATGTTGTAATGTTCTAGCTTCATCACCAGTAAATGAGTTACTTGTATTTATGTTGCAATGTTCTAGTTTCATCACCAGTAAATGCGTTACTTGTATTTATGTTGCAATGTTCTAGCTTCATCACCAGTAAATGAGTTACTTGTATTTATGTTGCAATGTTCTAGCTTCATCACCAGTAAATGAGTTACTTGTATTTATGTTGCAATGTTCTAACTTCATCACCAGTAAATGAGTTACTTGTATTTATGTTGCAATGTTCTAGCTTCATCACCAGTAAATGAGTTACTTGTATTTATGTTGCAATGTTCTAACTTCATCACCAGTAAATGAGTTACTTGTATTTATGTTGCAATGTTCTAACAACTTCATGACCAGTAAATGAGTTACTTGTATTTATGTTGCAATGTTCTAGCTTCATCACCAGTAAATGAGTTACTTGTATTTATTTTGTAATGTTCTAGCTTCATCACCAGTAAATGAGTTACTTGTATTTATGTTGCAATGTTCTAGCTTCATCACCAGTAAATGAGTTACTTGTATTTATGTTGCAATGTTCTAGCTTCATCACCAGTAAATGAGTTACTTGTATACATTTTGCAATGTTCTAGCTTCATCATCTGTAAATGAGTTACTTGTATTTATGTTGCAATGTTCTAGCTTCATCACCAGTAAATGAATTACTTGTATTTATGTTGCAATGTTCTAACTTCATCACCAGTAAATGAATTACTTGTATTTATGTTGCAATGTTCTAGCTTCATCACCAGTAAATAAGTAATTTGTATTTATGTTGCAATGTTCTAGCTTCATCACCAGTAAATGAGTTACTTGTATTTATGTTGCAATGTTCTAGCTTCATCACCAGTAAATGAGTTACTTGTATTTATGTTGCAATGTTCTAGCTTCATCACCAGTAAATGAGTTACTTGTATTTATGTTGCAATGTTCTAGCTTCATCACCAGTAAATGAGTTAATTGTATTTATGTTGCAATGTTCTAGCTTCATCACCAGTAAATACGTTACTTGTATTTATGTTGCAATGTTCTAGCTTCATCACCAGTAAATACGTTACTTGTACGAGGGGAAGTCAATAAGTAAGTCACAAATCGCTGTAGAAAAATAACTAAATATGATAACAACTTGAAACCAGTTTATTTGTATACACACATTGTCCTTTTATTTCTCAACATAATTTCCACCAACATTGATGCACTTATCCCGTCGTTTTATCAGTCCTCCCAAACCGGCTACATAGAACTGCGTGCTCTGTTTTCTAAACCACTTTTCACTTTTTGAAGTGCATCAATATTGGTGGAAATTATGTTGAGAACTAAAGGGACAATGTGTGTATACAAATAAACTGGTTTCAAGTTGTTATCATATTTAGTTATTTTTCTACAGCCATTTGTGACTTACTTATTGACTTCCCCTTGTATTTACGTTTCAATGTTCTAGCTTCATCACCGGTAAATAAGTTACTTGTATTTATGAGTTATGACTGAGCATTATACTTACAAAATTCAATTTTACCTTCAAAACTGACTACCCATAAAGCCTGCACGCAATACTGCTGTTAGTTGCTATACAGGACATCGCAATCACCCCCAGCATTTATTGGCTGTTTGAGATTTTCTGGGCAATTTTAGTTAAGTAGTTTGCCACTGATTTCTGAACAGCCCACATGGAATATCATGGAAATCAATGCAAAGCTTCTGCTTCCAAACTTCATGCGGTTGAATTTGAATGCTCAACTCTGTCTATTTGGGAATGATTAAACTGCGTGTGCAACTATCCCCTAAGCCACAGATGCCAGCTGTGCACTGTGCTCCTGTGCACTGTGCTCCTGTGCACATTATAGACAGGATTTTACAGTAAGCATCATTAAACCAAAGATCAGTCATTATGGTACATATGAAATGTTATGATGATAACATGAAAAACAAAGCTAACCAGTCAGTACATATAAAATGTTATGATGATAAGAAAAACATCTCTAACCGGTCATAGTAAACCATTATATGTTACAACAAAACAAAAAAAAACCAAAGATGAACTATTACTGGGTACAATTTAAACATGAAAAGGAAAGTTCACAAGTCAAAGTAAAACATAATGACATGTTTAAAAGAAACACAAACAAAAGATTACCGGTTACTGTGTACAATTTAAAAATGAAAAATAAAGTTTATCATTCATAGTAAAACGTGAAATGTTTTAAAACAATCACAATTACTGAATAAAAATTTAAACATGAAAAGAGAAATGTATGTTATCTACATGTAATGTTTCAACAAAATTCTTTTCATCATTCTCAGGCATTAAACAGGTTCACGATTTCACAGGGTCTTTTCACATGTTTTAAACAAATGAACAAATGAAATAGTAAATGAAATCAAATAAGTTAACATCAATGAATGAGATGCTTAAATGTTTCTGTGACAGACAGTTAGCCATTTAACTCTGTCGATCCCAAGGAACTGTGCATTCAAATAATACATATCTCAGAAAGTGATTAGGAGTGGCATAGGGAGCGGGCATAGCAGGAGAGTTGGTGTAATTGATAGGGGCCTACACTGACAATGTCTTGAGCACGGTCAGATGAGGGTTTGATGCCTGCTCTTGTCATCCGCCAAGAGAGGGAAAGACTGGCCGCACACTCCTCTGTGCATTCAGGACTACCTAAGTGTGATGGTCCTAGCATAACTTCTGGAACTTTAAAAAAAAATAAGGAGCAGGTATAGAGGCATAGCCACGTTATGAGAAGACAAAAACTGGACAACCAGAAAGATTTGCGGAAAGAGAGATAGAGGAAGACAGCGGGAGAAGATTCTTGATAGTCTTGTGTCATGGCACGGAAGGGAGTCAACACACGAATTGATCCATGACGTCGGAGATCGCAATTTGTGGAGATGCATGATCGCCCACGCCAGCCGGAAAGGCACTGGATGATGATGATGATGATGATTACAGAGGCATGGGAGATGTGGTCTTATAGAAAAAATGGCAAGAAGCAGCCAGATTGAGAAACTGACACATGAACAATAAGGCCCAGGTATAAAGGCATTTGATGCCACTGGAAAATGACACAAGCTAGCTGGATTTTACAAATTGACAAACAAACAAGTTCTGGAAGTTATTGAGTTGAGCTAAGAACCGACATTACTGCACTCAGGACATTCCCATATGCGCTCCGTCCCCCTCCTTCAACAGCCAGCGAAGAGTCACACTACTAATCGTTCCCACCACTACCTGATTGAAAGTTCTACTGGTCTTCCCTCTGTTTTTAAATTCTACCAGAACCCCTGCCAATCCCCAGAGATCTCATCCCTTCCACATATGGGTTCTCAATCTGTTCCTCCACCTTCTCCACCTGGTCCCACAGGCACACGACCACCTCTATCTTGTCCAAAATTTCAAGGGTACTGACCATGTAGTCGGTTTTCAATAAAATGAGACATGTTGACATAAGAATGCTTGAAGATCTACAAATTGATGGGAAAGACCTTAGACTTGTAAAAAACATATATTGGAAACAACAAGCTGCCATAAGAATTGATAATGAAGTAAGCCAATATCAGCCTATTAAGAGAGGTGTGAGACAGGGATGTGTAATGTCTCCAGGTCTTGTTTCCCTGTAAAGTGAAAATATTTTCAGAAATATAGAAGATATGGAAGGAATCAACATTGGGCGATGATGCATCAATAACATTAGATATGCAGATGATACAGTCTTGATTGCAGACAATGAACAGGACCTGCAACATTTAGTCGATGCGGTTATTGCACACAGTGAACAACTAGGGTTAGAATTGAATTGTAAGACACAGATTATGGTTGTCACTAGGAAGAAAGAAATACCACAATGTAATATACAAGAGCAGCTGGGGTTAGAATTAAATTGTAAAAAGACTCAGGTTATGGTCGTCAGTAGGAAGGAAGAAGTGCCTCAAAGTAATATACAAGTAAATGGAAATATTCTTCAACAAGTGAATCGGTACAATTATCTTGGAACAGTTATAACATCTGATGGGAGATGCCTTGAAGAGATTAGAACAAGAATTGCCGTTGCGAAGGTAGCCTTTTGCAAGATGAAAAACATACTGACCAATAAAAAGATATCACTTGAAACGAGAAAAAGAGTTTTGAGGGGATACATAGAGCCTGTTCTTTTGTATGGATGTGAAACTTGGACAGTGAGCAGTCAAGCTGAAAAAACATCTGATGGCTGCAGAAATGTGGTTTCTGAGGAAAATGCAATGAATACCATGGACAGACAGAAAAACCAATGAACAAGTCCTTCAAGAAACAAATGAAGATCGTAAACTGATTAGAGACATTAGACGTAGACATTCAACATTTTTGGGCATGTTATGAGAAGAAATGAACTGGAGAGCTTGGTGACAACTGGCAAGATCGAAGAGAAGAGACCAAGGGAAAGACCGAGAAGTAAATACCTGGATGGCTTGGCCACGTGGCATGGTTGAGACAGAAACATGGAGCTGATCCACGACTCTGGTGATCGAGTGAGATGGCAGAACATGACCACCCACGCTTTGTCATGGCACATGATGGATGGATGGACCATGTAGTCAAATTTCCCCCCCCCCCCCCCCCCCCCCTCAAAATGGAATGTACAGAAGAAAGAGTAGCAGCTTCAACACAAATGTCAAGGACACTGTCCATGTAGTCAAATCACCTCCCAAAATGGAGTGTATAGAAGAAAGAGTAGCAGCTTCAACACAAATGTCAAGGACACTGTCCATGTAGTCAAATCACCTCCCAAAATGGAGTGTATAGAAGAAAGAGTAGCAGCTTCAACACAAATGTCAAGGACACTGTCCATGTAGTCAAATCACCTCCCAAAATGGAGTGTACAGAAGAAAGAGTAGCAGCTTCAACACAAATGTCAAGGACACTGTCCATGTAGTCAAATCACCTCCCAAAATGGAGTGTATAGAAGAAAGAGTAGCAGCTTCAACACAAATGTCAAGGACACTGTCCATGTAGTCAAATCACCTCCCAAAATGGAGTGTATAGAAGAAAGAGTAGCAGCTTCAACACAAATGTCAAGGACACTGTCCATGTAGTCAAATCACCTCCCAAAATGGAGTGTACAGAAGAAAGAGTAGCAGCTTCAACACAAATGTCAAGGACACTGTCCATGTAGTCAAATCACCTCCCAAAATGGAGTGTATAGAAGAAAGAGTAGCAGCTTCAACACAAATGTCAAGGACACTGTCCATGTAGTCAAATCACCTCCCAAAATGGAGTGTATAGAAGAAAGAGTGTAGTGGCAGGAACCTGTTGTGGCTGTGTGAGGTGTCGGGATCATCACATTCTGTATGCCTGAATGCATGCAGGAACAGGTTGGCCACCTCTCTTTCTTTCCCTTAGCAAATGTTCAGAGCTGACATCGAACCATTGCTGTCTGCGCTTGAGTCATTGCCAGCACAATGTCCTGACCATCACACCAGCGCATCTGCTGGAGTGTACGGAACCAATGCTTATCCCTAAACTCGATCTCAAGTTCTCGGATGATGACACGACAGTTCTGCATGATCAAAGTCCACACTTGGTCAATGACTTCATTATTTCGGCTTACAGAGTTGCTACACAAAATAAACTGGCAAAAATACAGTTGAAGTTATAGATACAGCTTGGTTGAAATATGTGAATACATTCATTCTGCTGGAGTACACATGGAAAACAAGAGAAAATTACCACATTATTTATCCCAAGACATTCATCACAAAAACTATTCATGAAGAAGAAGAATACTGACATTCAACAAGATCTGACCATTGAGGAAAACTTCATCATAAACAGCGCCATGTTTCAGAAACAAATACTTTTGACCATATTTAACGTCGCATTGGCATTAGAAAGAAAGAACAGCAGTGAAGGGTGTGGTTCCTGGAGGGCGAGGCAGGGGTTATCCAGCATGAAGGTGAACACAGGACATTAAAGACACCCCAAGCTGGAACCTGCATGAGGCAGGGGAACTGGCAAAGGGTCGAGAGACTTCCTCTTGAGTCATGATGAAAGATATGTTCCACATAGGCCATGTTGAGAGAGATGTTCCACAAAGGACACCATGAGAGCATTGTTCCACAAAGGCCATGATGAGAGAGATGTTCCACAAAGGCCATGATGAGAGAGACGTTCCACAAAGGCTATGATGAGAGAGATGTTCCACAAAGGCTATGATGAGAGAGATGTTCCACAAAGGCTATGATGAGAGAGATGTTCCACAAAGGCTATGATGAGAGAGATGTTCCACAAAGGTTATGATGAGAGAGATGTTCCACAAAGGGCATGATGAGAGAGATGTTCCACAAAGGCCACCATGAGAGAGATGTTCCACAAAGGGCATGATGAGAGAGATGTTCCACAAAGGGCATGATGAGAGAGATGTTCCACAAAGGCCATGATGAGAGAGATGTTCCACAAAGGCCATGATGAGAGAGATGTTCCACAAAGGCCATGATGAGAGAGATGTTCCACAAAGGTCATGATGAGAGAGATGTTCCACAAAGGTTATGATGAGAGAGATGTTCCACAAAGGCCACCATGAGAGAGATGTTCCACAAAGGCCACCATGAGAGAGATGTTCCACAAAGGCCATGATGAGAGAGATGTTCCACAAAGGCCATGATGAGAGAGATGTTCCACAAAGGCCATGATGAGAGAGATGTTCCACAAAGGCCATGATGAGAGAGATTTTACACAAAGGCCATGATGAGAGAGATGTTCCACAAAGGCCATGATGAGAGAGATGTTCCACAAAGGCCATGATGAGAGAGATGTTCCACAAAGGCCATGATGAGAGAGATGTTCCACAAAGGCCATGATGAGAGAGATGTTCCACAAAGGCCATGATGAGAGAGATGTTCCACAAAGGGCATGATGAGAGAGATGTTCCACAAAGGCCATGATGAGAGAGATGTGCCACAAAGGTTATGATGAGAGAGATGTTCCACAAAGGCCATGATGAGAGAGATGTTCCACAAAGGCCATGATGAGAGAGATGTTCCACAAAGGCCATGATGAGAGAGATGTTCCACAAAGGCCATGATGAGAGAGATGTTCCACAAAGGCCATGATGAGAGAGATGTTCCACAAAGGCCATGATGAGAGAGATGTTCCACAAAGGCCATGATGAGAGAGATGTTCCACAAAGGCCATGATGAGAGAGATGTTCCACAAAGGTTATGATGAGAGAGATGTTCCACAAAGGCCATGATGAGAGAGATGTTCCACAAAGGCCATGATGAGAGAGATGTTCCACAAAGGCCATGATGAGAGAGATGTTCCACAAAGGTCATGATGAGAGAGATGTTCCACAAAGGTTATGATGAGAGAGATGTTCCACAAAGGCCACCATGAGAGAGATGTTCCACAAAGGCCACCATGAGAGAGATGTTCCACAAAGGCCATGATGAGAGAGATGTTCCACAAAGGCCATGATGAGAGAGATGTTCCACAAAGGCCATGATGAGAGAGATGTTCCACAAAGGCCATGATGAGAGAGATGTTCCACAAAGGCCATGATGAGAGAGATGTTCCACAAAGGCCATGATGAGAGAGATGTTCCACAAAGGCCATGATGAGAGAGATGTTCCACAAAGGCCATGATGAGAGAGATGTTCCACAAAGGCCATGATGAGAGAGATGTTCCACAAAGGCCATGATGAGAGAGATGTTCCACAAAGGCCATGATGAGAGAGATGTTCCACAAAGGCCATGATGAGAGAGATGTTCCACAAAGGCCATGATGAGAGAGATGTTCCACAAAGGCCATGATGAGAGAGATGTGCCACAAAGGCCATGATGAGAGAGATGTTCCACAAAGGCCATGATGAGAGAGATGTTCCACAAAGGCCATGATGAGAGAGATGTTCCACAAAGGCCATGATGAGAGAGATGTTCCACAAAGGCCATGATGAGAGAGATGTGCCACAAAGGCCATGATGAGAGAGATGTTCCACAAAGGTTATGATGAGAGAGATGTGCCACAAAGGCCATGATGAGAGAGATGTTCCACAAAGGCCATGATGAGAGAGATGTTCCACAAAGGCCATGATGAGAGAGATGTTCCACAAAGGCCATGATGAGAGAGATGTTCCACAAAGGCCATGATGAGAGAGATGTTCCACAAAGGCCATGATGAGAGAGATGTTCCACAAAGGCCATGATGAGAAGAGATGTTCCACAAAAGGCCATGATGAGAGAGATGTGCCACAAAGGCTATGATGAGAGAGATGTTCCACAAAGGCCTATGATGAGAGAGATCGTTCACAACAAGGCCACCTGATGAGAGAGATGTTCCACTAAGGGCCATGATGAGAGGAGCTGTTCCACAAAGGCCATGATGAGGAGAAGATGTTCCACAAAGGCCATTATGAGAGAGAATGTTCCACAAAGGCCCCTTTCTCTTAATGATGAGAGAGATAGTTCCACAAAGGCCATGCATGAGAGCGCATGTTCCAACCAAAGACTATGTATGAGAGAGATGTTCCCCCCACAAAGGCCTCTGCATGAGAGAGTTCCACTCAAGGCCACCCATGAGAGAGAGGTTCAAAGATGTTCCACAAAGGCCATGATGAGAGAGATGCTTCCACTAAGGCATGTATGAGAAGAGATGTGCCAAGGCATGATGAGAGGATGTTCCACAAAGGCCATGATGAGAGAGATGTTCCACTAAGGGCATGATGAGAGAGATGTTCCACAAAGGCCATGATGAGAGAGATGTTCCACAAAGGCCACCATGAGAGAGATGTTCCACAAAGGCCACCATGAGAGAGATGTTCCACAAAGGCCACCATGAGAGCAATGTTCCACAAAGGCCACAATGAGGGAGATGTTCCACAAATTCCATGATGATAATGATGTCCATGATGAGAGAGATGTCCCACAAAGGCCATGATGAGAGAGATGTTCCACAAAGGGCATGATGAGAGAGATGTTCCACAAAGGCCACCATGAGAGCCATGTTCCACAAAGGATATTATGAGAGAGATGTTCTACAAAGGCCACCATGAGAGAGATGTTCCACAAAGGGCATGATGAGAGAGATGTGCCACAAAGGCCATGATGAGAGAGATGTTCCACAAAGGCCACCATGAGAGCAATGTTCCACAAAGGATATTATGAGAGAGATGTTCTAGAAAGGCCATGATAGAGATGTTCCACAAAGGCTACCATGAGAGATATGTTCCACAAACATCATGAGAGAGATGTTCCACAAAGGCTACCATGAGAGATATGTTCCACAAACACCATAAGAGAGATGTTCCATGAAGGCCACCATGAGAGCCATGTTCCACAAAGGCCACCATGAGAGCCATGTTCCACAAAGGCCACCATGAGAGCCATGTTCCACAAGGGACCTGCTGCATGATGATGATGATGATGATGATGATGATGATGATGATAATGATGATGATGATGATGATGAGATGCTTTAATCTGTTAGTTAATGAGTGAAAGTAATTATTCTGACAGAGTGGGTTGTAGTAACAACAATCTGAAACAAAGGGAATGAAGAACAATACACCATATATGAAGTACAGAATAAACTCATGGTTAAACATCTAATACTAAACAATGTTACACTTATCATCATTTGATACTTTAATAGCATTAACTTTTGTCTATGTTGCTGAATGATGATAAACACTGCATCAACATTTCATATGTACAATGTTTCTTTAATATTTTGGTATCACCGAAAGATGATAAAAACTGCATGAACATTTCATATGTACAATGTTTCTGTAATATTTCTGTGTCACCGAAAGATGATAAAAACTGCATCAACATTTCACATGTATATTTCTGTGTCACCGAAAGATGATAAAAACTGCATCAATATTTCATATGTATATTTCTGTGTCACCGAAAGATGATAAAAACTGCATCAACATTTCATATGTACAAGGTTTCTGTAATATTTCTGTGTAAATGACCGTGTATGATTTGTCTGTATAACATGAATATATATATGAATACATATTTCTGACTTTTGCAATAAAAAGAATAAGTGTTAATAATAAAATGTGTCACAGCAAAATGTCCGCCACATCATCGGTGTGTTCTGATTACTTATACATAGACCCCTCTGTCATGTCTCCACTTTGCAGAGATAGAGGGGCTTGCATGTTCCAATGACTCCAAGAGCTATGCCGAAGGTCGCACAGCTACTGGTGGGGTCTCCCATGTTGGACAGGTCAAGGGATTGGAACCAGATGAAGAGACATACAAACCTGCTGCCTTGTAGGTAGACTGGGGGAACAGTCAAAGAATAGGGAAAGCAAACATGAAAAAAACACTTGTCAAAGTTGGACGTACTGAGACACAGCTTGACATAAACTGTGCAACGCAATTCATTTAATGATGTTATAATGTTATATGCATAGGCAAAAAGAAACAGTAAAACGAGAAGCTTTTACAGAGGACAAGCAAACTCATAAATAAGAGCAAATAGCTGCCACTGATGTGTAGTACCGGGTGTTTGTAAAGTCTCACTACACTTTGCATGTAGAACACATTTGAAAAATTAAGTACCTGAAGTTATTAAAAAATTTGCAAAAAAATTCATTAAATTAGTTACAATAGTCACTGCTTTGATCTAATGCTGTTTTGGGGAAGCTGGAAAGTACCAATGAAGTATTCATTATATGCGGCAAAGTCGATAAGTAAGTCACAAATGGCTGTAGAAAAATAACTAAATATGATAACAACTTGAAACCAGTTTATTTTTATACATACATTGTTCCATTATTTCTCAACATAATTTCCACCAACATTGATGCACTTATCCCATCGTTTTATCAGTCCTCCCAAACTGGCTTCATAGAATTGCATGCTCTGTTTTCTAAACCATGTTTTCACTTCACATTCAACTTCGGCGTCATTCGCGAAATGTCTCCCGCCAAGGTGGGTTTTCAGTGGACCAAAAAGGTGAATATCGCTAGTCGCTAAGTCGGGGCTGTAAGGTGGATGTTCCAGAACTTCCCACCTTAGTTAGTTAATTTTCTCTTGAGTTAATCGAGCTGTATGTGGTCTGGCATTGTCATGAAGCAACACTCCTCTAGTCAGCAGTCCTGGAAATTTCAATCGATCATGCATTATGCTGTATGCTGAACCATTTGAGCACACTATTGCAGATGCTACAGAGTCTATCGTTACTCGCCTGTCACCTCTAATCATCTCCTCCACCCGCTGCACGGATGCTTCTGCTGCAATCTCAACAGGACGACCAGATCGGATTTCATCAATAATTTTAGAGCGTCCTTGAGACAATTTTTCTATCCAGCTATGCACCGCTTTATGGGACAAACATTTGTCAACATAAACAGGAAGCATTTCTTTATGAATGTCCTTTGCAGGCAGTCCTTTTGCCCACAAAAAAACGCACAACAGCATGTTGCGCTTTGGTTGGACACTCTGTAAGTACAGTCACCATTTTATTTATGCGCTGCGCATGAGACACCACTTGACGAACAGGAATATAAAGTTCGATGTTGCTGTCACCTAATGTCACCTGTAGAAAATACCAACTACATTTACCTGCCATCCCACAGAACTGTGTGACTTACTTATTGACTCGCCCTCGTAACACGTATTTAGAGTCCAAAAAATACTCCAGCAGACGAAAACCATTCACTGCATATTGCTACACGTAGCACATTTTTGATGACATCATGTACTTCCTTTATTCAAATTTGTTCTACATACAAAGTGTAGTGAGACTTTACAAACACCCTGTATAAGTAAAGTGAAGGATCCTTTTCTACACCTTGGGGTATATTGGATATATGGTGCAAGGCCCTTATTTTAAAGGCCAATCAGCAATCCATGGATGATGATGTCAATATTACGCTGGCCGATTTTACTGTACATAATATTTCCTGGAACCTATTTTAGGCTGGGTAAATTTTTTTTAAACATTCGCTAAATTGGCTTTAAAAAAAAAAAAAGTTGACTAAAAGCCAACAGGGTCGACTTCATTGCACTGGGTTTTTATCCCATATGGCTCAGTCTCTTTCCGCAACGCGGAAAGCGTCACACAAAGCACGAACTTTGCAGTTCCAGCGACGACCCACCGGAGTCTCCGAAAAATTTCACTCGTGAACCGAAGGGCGCAGCCCGGAATCAAACCCACAACCTTTGGAGCCCAAGTCAGACGGCTTGACCATTTCACCACGGAGACTTCCAAAGACTCCAGCTAAATGGGGATTTGAACAAGTGACAACCAGTCCAGCGAGCTATCAACTGTACGGCCGGGGCTCACTGCTGGTGGTATGTGATCTGAAAGCATGTTTAGGAACAATGTAATTGACATGCAGGTTATCATTGGCAAAGAAAAACAAACAACAACTGTATTTCTCTGAATGTTTTACATGACAAATAAATGAGAGAACATTGCTGAGATTAAGAGCTGCCATGATCCGATACATGAAAGAAGTCAACAACAAGAGATAGGAACAGTCGTGCTAACTGTAATATAAATAATGAACTCTTAACAACTGCAGAGACAGTATTTACAGCTGGTAATCATGGCAAATAATTTCAATAAACCCTTTGTTTCATGTTGTCAATCGGTTATATTTTTTAATATTTCCTTTATATCAATGTACTGCATCAGTACCCAGATTGATACTTCTGTGTATTACGTTTATCATATAGGAACCAACAAATTGTGTCTCTTCTTTAAATGTCCGTTATATCTAAGCACATCTTTATGGTCTGATATCTTTGTTGTTTGACCTATGCTGGGTTAATTAAACAATTCTGAGACCTATGGTGCTATTGCAATGGCTAGACACAAATTCTGTCCATATTTCAAAGTTGTGGGTTCAGGTGAGTGACAGACCTGGTTATTGATGACCCCTTTGTAGGGGTGGTAAGTTGGTCGTGCGGCGCACACTTGCTCCTGCAGTGGTCATCATGTGGAGGTGCCAAGATAATTTGTTGCTATATATTATATTACCACACCTGCTGCAGCGAATATCTTTCTAGTTGACATACTCTCCCATACAAAATGAAGGTATAAAGGTAAGGGCAGTCCCATGCAAATAATACCGCCGGGATATGAAATGGTAGGCATTCATATATTCTAGGTCACAACATATAAACCGGGGTGACGGGCATAAACATTAGACACTTCACTGATATTACATGGTGCAGAATAAATAAAAACATATATTTTGTCACTGCATCTCAAAGGATATAAATAACATTGTCAAGTGTTAACATTATTTAGTAACATTCTGATAACATTGTAATGTACACTTGCTTTGGTAAACGGGTCATTTATGAAACATAAACACTATATTAGTTTACATGTGTCACTTATTTGGCATTAGTCTAAAAAACAAGTTGAAAAAATAATGTTATTGCAACGTAATCTGATACATGACTTTAAAAGCAGAAACACATCTGTGTTAAATGTAACATTTTCATTCTTACTGCCATCATCATCATGTGACATATTTTTCTAGACTGTTTCTCTTAAAACAGCCAATCTGATAACGTCAATATTTAAACAAGTCATCCTACATACTCCACTGTCATGTTTAGGATGTGTGGCAACCAGCAACTATCACAGACGATAAAATCATCATCAGCATCACAAAGTGCCTTGCCCACTGGCATGGGCAATCATGCATTTCCACATCTGGTAATCTCCAACATCATGCATTAATTCCTCTAGCTCTTTCCACAAATCTTTCCAGTGTCACAAAATACAACATCATAATATTTGCAGCAAAATAAAAGGTGCTTGCAGTTGGTATTTCATAGATCTACTCCTTCAAGTGGTGGCCATGGAAACAGATGACATCACTGCAGTCTGAGGTTTCCAATTACCGTCATAGACAGAGGCAGCACTGAGGATGACCTCTCAACCTTGGACAAATACTCTCAAGGTGTTTGCGTTTATCACCATTTGCAGCTAAAGTCCAGCTTCTGGCCTTCATGTGACAGAACTGTCTGAACACAAGGGGCAATGGTGTGTCTCTGGTGCTGTAAAACAAGACCGCTCTAGATATGCATATCCACATATATCTAAACTTAAGTAAGACCAGTCTACCCCAACAACAACAAAAAAAGTACTGAAGACGGAGGCATCGTGCCATGAGGCACACCACAGCAATTAGGTTGCTTTAAAATTAAACTCTGTATGTATATGTTAAAAAAACCCACCCTATCACAAGCTCATTTAGGGGAGGAGAGGGGAGAAGAGATCTGTCATGATTGGTAATAGTAAAATGAAGCTCACAGCTACAGATGGACATGACACTCCACATCAACACACAGATGACCAGAAGTGGCTTGTAAACATAGTGGAATGGAATATGAGCCATGTTTAAAAGTGATAGGATTGACTTCACTGCACCGGGTTTTATCACATTTGACTTGGTCTCTTCCCCCAGGATAGCCTTCTGAAAGCATCACACAAAGCATGAACTCTGCAGCTCCAGCAATGACCCCCAGGATCGCCTAGAAAACTGCACTTGTCAATCGAATGACGGAGCCCAATATCGAACCTACAATCTTCAGAGCATGAGGCAAGTGACTCAACCACTTCGCCTCAGAGACCCCTGACGAGCCATGTATTTGATCTAAGTGAGGAATTACATGGCAGCTGCAGATGTGTGGTTTCACAGAAGAATGATGAGAACATCGAGGACAGGTAAGAAGCATCATTACTTGCAAGAAGTTATCTCAGAGAACTGGATACTTGCAAAAGAAGAAGACAGTCCCTATTATCTGGGCACATCACAATAAGGGGAAAGCTGGAGTACAAGGGTAAGTTAATAAGTAAGTCACAAATCGCTGTAGAAAAATAACTAAATATGATAACAACTTGAAACCAGTTTATTTTTAAACATACATTGTCCCTTTATTTCTCAACATAATTTCCACCAACATTGATGCATTTATCCCATAGTTTTATCAGTCCTCCCAAACTGGCTGCATAGAACTGCATGCTTTGATTTTCATTTATCCACCATCCCACAGAACTGTGTGACTTACTTACTGACTCACCCTCGTAACTTTTTCCCATCCAGCTATGCACCGCTTTACGGGAAATCACTAGAGACTAAGTCCACTGAAAACCCACCTTGTGTGGAGACATTTCGCGAGTGACGCCAAAGTTGAATGTGAAGTGAAAACGTGGTTTAGAAAGCAGAGCATGCAGTTCTATGCAGCCAGTTTGGGAAAACTGATAAAACGATGGGGGAAAATGCATCAATGTTGGTAGAAATTATGTTGAGAAATAGAAGGACAATTTATGTATAAAAATAAACTTGTTTCAAGTTGTTATCATATTTAGTTATTTTTCTACAGCCATATGTGACTTACTTATTAACTTACCCTCGCACATCGTCACAATGGGAAAGTTGGATGAAAAGAGAGGCAGGGGAGACCAAGAGAGAAGGAGCTAGACAATATGGTAACAGTGGTGCAAGAAATTATTTGCAGCACATGAGACAGGAGGCTGTGGACAGACATGATGACCAACGCCACATGGTACAGACTACATAAGTAATATCTTTCTTAATGTGGACTTGTAGAGTTTCGACTACTGAAGTCACCTCAAGTGGTATATACTAAGAATAAAGAAGTTACATATTGCCAGTTGATGATGTACAATGCTAAACCTGGCCTCACGTACAGCGCTTAGTCAGCAGCTCAAGGGTATCTTTCTCTTCCTGTACATTCTTCATTAGAAGGGCGAGCGTCAAAACTAGTTACACACCTTAAAGGTCAGTTTCCAACTTCTGAATGGATTTGGGTCAGATGTTTCCTCCAGACAGATTCCATCCAAGGCAATGGGTTCTATTTACTCTTGGATAGGCTTTCTTTCCCAAAAATTTGCCACAACAGTGGCCTTATGGCCTTTAATTTTAAAATTTAGTTGCAAGTCCTTCACAGGACGTAGCAGTCAACCCCAGCATTTTGGCTGATAGTGATTCCTGGGCAAGTCCTACGTTCAGTAGTTTGCCATTGCTTTCAGAATGACCGGCACCTATACCTTTTTCTAAACAACCAGCACCGCTGTGTTTTGAACCCGGGTATACGGGATTACGAATTGCATCCATAACCTCTTCACCATGGAGAATGGCCTACTCTTTGCAATTTTCAACTGCCACGGGTGTTTTTAATATGCAGAACTTGCATGCAGGACCTCCAGTTTTTGGTCCGTATCCACAAAGGTTAGGGATCCAATTTCACTACCCAAGAAATCAGGGGGACATGTGATATCATTAGATACCAGTGGCTCTTGGGAACTTTCCCAGCCCTCTGCTAAGTTGGAACCCAGCACAGAGCATCATTGTCATAGAGAAACAGCTGCATGCGCATTACATATATCTATATAAACAGTGTGACCTGCAACCTGAATAAGTGAGAAGGGTGAAACACATGTATCTGTTTGTTCTGAAACGATCCATCCGGCTGGGATGTAACCCTCACAAATGAGGTTCTTCTGAACTAGCTGCACTTGTCAAGGAGATCAAGACTTCCTGAAAGACAGAGGAACCGAGTGATCTGCTGCAAATTGACTCCATCAGGGACAACCTTGTAGAGGATGCTAGGCAAAGTACATGGCCTTGCAGGTGTCTGGGTGTACGGTGACCGCATGCGCCAGGTTAAGTGAGTTTCGGTCGTCTGTGCTGTCTGAGTGCCGACTGCCCTCACCACTGGGAAATAGAGAAAAACATGTTAGACCATTCACAAACAAGGACAATTATATGAGAAGCGAGCTCATGCCGAGGTAAGGGGTTTCAACTCCAACACAGGACAGTTAGACTAAAATGTTGACTTATTGTCCTTGGGGACATTAATTACAAGTACCTCTGAAGTCAGAGGGGTTCACCTGATGGCAAGGGACACTGTTAATAGGTGAAGCTAATCCACATGCAAAATTAAGTCCAGCGCTGCTAAACATTGTGTGTATGGACTATGCTTAAATTCAAAGCAATCGAGCGCAAAAACAAAAACAAACAACACATGGGTATTGATTGTCACTCAGAGAAGTAACGGAAAGAAGTAGAGATCACAGGACACATTTCTTCTTTTTCTACGCTCCGCCATGGGAGCAAGGGTCCTCAAGCAAATCACGCCAAGCCCTATCTGTTGCTATCTTCTGCAGCTGTTTTTTCTCCAGGCCAGAAGGTTTGTCTTGATTTGTCATATTGTGGGCAGTCTTGTGCTCTGCTGTCTGCAAGGCCAATCCACATGTGCACATGGCTGATTCACCAATCTTGAATTTTGTATACATGTGGTTGCGTAATCTACTGTGTCCTGTTCGGAGGTGCAGAATAATGACTTGTTTTGGTCTGTCCATAATGTGGTTGTCATCTTGAGCAGTTTTTAGTGGCTTTCTAATAGATTTGATCATTCTTTTCTTTTAGTGGTATGTAATGGGTACGTCAAGTTGTTCTTTTATTGCTCCTTAAAGAACATAAATAAAGGACCATTTCACCCACCTAAGGCACTCTGTGGGTGATGAGGTCAGTAACACGCAGTCCACCTCTACTTCCCAAGATAATCCAGGTACCCATTGTAGGCTGGGTCAACCCGGCAGCCCACGTCAGTTTATATAAATTTGAATTTGCCCAGCACAAGTCAGCACAGCTGAAAGGATAAGAACGCATATCCTTAAACATCCATTGGGCTGATGCCTAGGTTAGGGGCTCAACCCCTACACAAGACAGCTGGACTAAAATGTTGACCTGTCGTCCTTGACTTGAGAACGTAAATTACACGTACCTCAGAAGTCGGAGTAGGTTTGCCTGATGGCGAGGGACACTGTTAATAGGGAAAGCTAAACTTGATACAAAATTGGAAGTACTGTGTATGGACTATGCTTGAGATTAAAGCGAGCAAGCAAAAAAAAAATTTTTCCCAGCTGCAGATTCAACCCACAACCTCCAGGTTGGCAGGCCAGTGTCTAGACACTACGCCACCGAGGCTACCCAGGGGCAGGGAAAGGGTATGTTCTTTATAGGACATCATAATCAACCCCAGCATTTACTGACTGTCTTCTAAGCAATTTAATGTTCAATAGTTTGCCACTGCTTTCTGAATAGCTGACGCTCTTACCATTATGAAAATAAACACAAAGTGATCTGCACTGAAAATTCTGGTGGGCAGTTGCGAACTGCATACTCAACCCCTACGCCATGAACGCCAACTAAAAAAAGTAAATGCTTGTAATTATCAGTTAATAGAAATGGCTGCAAGTGAGCGTTGAGGCACCACAAATTCAACAATAACAATAACTCATTGACTGACCTGTCATGCTCTTTGTCAACCAGGTGATACCGTGCTCGGAATGCCACCAGGTGGGCGTAATAGGCGGGGGCTGGAATGGAGACGGAGCGGGTGCAACGCACGTACGTGTGGCACAGCTGATATGTGAGGATTTGAAGTTCATCGGCTTTAAAGTGATTGTCATCCCAGAGGACGTGGTAATGAGACGGGCGGCTGGTGCCCTAAATAGTTGACAAGTTGAATGGAAATAAACGATTAGTAGTGCAAGTTCAAACAAAGAGGAGGCAGTGACAACAAGAGAAGAGAAAACAGAGATTCAGAGAGAGAAACTGAAAAAAAACAACAGAGAAGATAAAGACAGAAGTGACAGAAATGGTTCATGAAGAAAAGGGGCAAAGAGAATAGAGTTAAGGGAAGAGAGACAAATAAAGTGAAACAGAAAAGGAGCAATAAGAGAGACAGAGAGAAGAGGGATATGCATGGCAAAGATTGATAAGAGATATATACATAGGAGAGGCAGATAGATATAAGAGAAGAGACAGAGATGAGAGGAGACAGAGATAATAGGGACAGAGAGAAAAGGGAAAGTGACCACAGTCAGCGAAGAGGGATAGTGAGAAGGGGACAGAGAAGTTGGGCATAAAGAAAAGAGAGACAGGCAGTAATACTGGCAGAAAGACATGGAAGTGATAGAGAAGAGGAAAAGAGAAAAGAGGGAGAGACAGAAGACAGACAGAGAAGAGTAAGAGAGAGAGAGACGTGTTGCTCAACACCAGGTTGTGGGGCTGCATGGTTGCCCATCCTGACTGACTTTACTTTATTATTTATGATTTTGACTTGCATTGTTCAACACCAGGTTGTGGGAGTACCATAATTGTTCATCTCAATGTTGGGTGTCCCATAATTTTCTATCTCAATGTGGAAGTCACATAATTGTCCATCTCAATGTGGGAGTCACATAACTGTCCATCTCAATGTGGGAGTCACATAATTGTCCATCTCAATGTGGGAGTCACATAATTTTCCCTCTCAATGTGGGAGTCACATAATTTTCCCTCTCAATGTGGGAGTCACATAATTGTCCCTCTCAATGTGGGAGTCACATAATTTTCCCTCTAAATGTGGGAGTCACATAATTGTCCATCTCAATGTGGGAGTCACATAATTATCCATCTCAATGTGGGAGTCACATAACTGTCCATCTCAATGTGGGAGTCACATAACTGTCCATCTCAATGTGGGAGTCACATAATTTTCCCTCTCAATGTGGGAGTCACATAATTTTCCCTCTCAATGTGGGAGTCACATAATTTTCCCTTTCAATGTGGGAGTCACATAACTGTCCATCTCAATGTGGGAGTCACATAATTGTCCATCTCAATGTGGGAGTCACATAATTGTCCATCTCAATGTGGGAGTCACATAATTGTCCATCTCAATGTGGGAGTCACATAATTGTCCATCTCAATGTGGGAGTCACATAATTGTTCATCTCAATGTGGGAGTCACATAATTGTCCATCTCAATGTGGGAGTCACATAATTTTCCCTCTCAATGTGGGAGTCACATAATTGTCCATCTCAATGTGGGAGTCACATAATTTTCCCTCTAAATGTGGGAGTCACATAATTGTCCATCTCAATGTGGGAGTCACATAATTGTCCATCTCAATGTGGGAGTCACATAATTGTCCATCTCAATGTGGGAGTCACATAATTGTCCATCTCAATGTGGGAGTCACATAATTTTCCCTCTCAATGTGGGAGTCACATAATTGTCCATCTCAATGTGGGAGTCACATAATTTTCCCTCTAAATGTGGGAGTCACATAATTGTCCATCTCAATGTGGGAGTCACATAATTGTCCATCTCAATGTGGGAGTCACATAATTGTCCATCTCAATGTGGGAGTCACATAATTGTCCATCTCAATGTGGGAGTCACATAATTTTCCCTCTCAATGTGGGAGTCACATAATTGTCCATCTCAATGTGGGAGTCACATAATTTTCCCTCTAAATGTGGGAGTCACATAATTGTCCATCTCAATGTGGGAGTCACATAATTATCCATCTCGCGTAATACTGTACTCCAATGGTTTACACACCTACATCTCACTCTATAACATCTCTCTCTCTTTCTGTCTCTTCCTTAATTCTCTGTTACTTCCATCCTCTACAAGTGATCTCTCTTTCTGTCTCTTCCCTAATTCTCTATTACTCCCATCCTCTACAACTTCTCTCTTTCTGTCTCTTCCCTAATTCTCTATTACTCCCATCCTCTACAACTGCTCTCTCTTTCTGTCTCTTCCCTAATCCTTTCACTTCGCCACCCTCACCATACACTGTGCGTGTAATACTGTAGTTCTGTTACACACTCCCATACCCCACTGTATAAAGCCCTATGTTACACACCTCCATACCCCCTGTATGAAGCCCTATGTTACACACCTCCATACCCCCTGTATGAAGCCCTTTGTTACACACCTCCATACCCCCTGTATGAAGCCCTATGTTACACACCTCCATACCCCACTGCATAAAGCCCTATGTTACACACCTCCATACCCCCTGTATGAAGCCCTATGTTACACACCTCCATACCCCCTGTATGAAGCCCTATGTTACACACCTCCATACCCCCTGTATGAAGCCCTATGTTACACACCTCCATACCCCCTGTATGAAGCCCTATGTTACACACCTCCATACCCCCTGTATGAAGCCCTGTTACAACCTCCATACCCCACTGTATAAAGCCCTTCGTTACACACCTCCATACCCCCTGTATAAAGCCCTATGTGACACACCCTCATACCCCACTGTATAAAGCCCTATGTGACGCACCCCATACCCCACTGTATAAAGCCCTGTGACACACCCCCATACCCCACTGTATAAAGCCCTATGTGACACACCCCCATACCCCACTGTATAAAGCCCTGTGACACCCCCATACCCCACTGTATAAAGCCCTATGTGACACACCCCCATACCCCACTGTATAAAGCCCTATGTGACACACCCCCATACCCCACTGTATAAAGCCCTGTGACACACCCCCATACCCCACTGTATAAAGCTCTATGTGACACACCCCCATACCCCACTGTATAAAGCCCTATGTGACACACCCCCATACCCCACTGTATAAAGCCCTATGTGACACACCCCCATACCCCACTGTATAAAGCCCTATGTGACACACCCCCATACCCCACTGTATAAAGCCCTATGTGACACACCCCCATACCCCACTGTATAAAGCCCTGTGACACCCCCATACCCCACTGTATAAAGCCCTATGTGACACACCCCCATACCCCACTGTATAAAACCCTACCTGAATGCCAGCATGAGAGCACAGGAAAAAGTCAAACTCTCTCGGGTGTGTGATACCCTGATCCACCGCTGTCCCGGCAGGGATGTTCCCACTTTTACCCGTGCGGTCGTTGCTGTTGGCACAGAACAGACGGGTGTGGTGGCGCCTCTGAACCACAATGAAGGTGATGCCAGGTTGGTAATCAACCTCCAGCTTCATGCAGCACTCTCGGATGGCACGCAGCTCATAACCTAGAACCTGTTGTGATAGAAGCACACAGAACATAAATCACCAAAGTCAACAACCAAATGGAACAGAGTCAACAAGAAACTGTCTTTCACTGACATATTTTACTTACTGTACTAAACTGTCCTTCAATAACACAAACAAACCATTCTACTCACTGTACCAAACTGTCCAATAACATGTACAAACCCTTCTACTCACTGTACCAAACTGTCCTTCAATAACATGTACAAACCATTCTACTCACTGTACCAAACTGTCCAATAACATGTACAAACCCTTCTACTCACTGTACCAAACTATCCTTCAATAACATGTACAAACCATTCTACTCACTGTACCAAACTGTCCTTCAATAACATGTACAAACCATTCTACTCACTGTACCAAACTGTCCTTCAATAACATGTACAAACCATTCTGCTCACTGTACCAAACTATCCAATAACATGTACAAACCCTTCTACTCACTGTACCAAACTGTCCTTCAATAACATATACAAACCATTCAACTCACTGTACCAAACTGTCCAATAACATGTACAAACCCTTCTACTCACTGTACCAAACTGTCCTTCAATAACATGTACAAACCATTCTACTCACTGTACCAAACTGTCCAATAACATGTACAAACCCTTCTACTCACTGTACCAAACTGTCCTTCAATAACATGTACAAACCATTCTACTCACTGTACCAAATTGCCCTTCAATAACATCTACAAACCATTCTACTCACTGTACCAAACTGTCCTTCAATAACATGTACAAACCATTCTACTCACTGTACCAAACTGTCCAATAACATGTACAAACAATTCTACTCACTGTACCAAAGTGTCCTTCAATAACATGTACAAACCATTCTACTCACTGTACTAAACTGTCCAATAACATGTACAAACCATTCTACTCACTGTACTAAACTGTCCTTCAATAACATGTACAAACCATCCTACTCACTGTTAGTTAGTTAGTCGCAGTTCCAACTTCACAGCAACGGGTCATCCCCATTATGCTCCGTTCCTATGCCAGTGAATATCACACAAAACGCTCCCTACTGCCCAATGTGAAAAGTGGAGAAGACAGGAGTCTTGACAAACAACAGCCCGCACAGATACACTGTGCATACTACTCACTGTGCTAAACTGTCCTTCAATAACACACACAAATAATCCTACTCACCTGTACTAAACTGTCCCTCACTAGCCCCTGTACGGTAGAAGATAATCCTTGTGGGCTTGAACCTGGTGGTACGATAGAACTGGATCAGCAGCTCCTTCACCATGGCAGACAGGTCACGAATGATCTCCTGCCGATGTTCCTGTACTCGAACTGTGGCCGAGTATCGGCTAGGATGGGCATCCATGCTGCCTACAACCTGGTGTTGAACAACCCAAGTCAAACTCATAAAGTACAGTAAGTCAAACTCATAAAGTACAGTAAGTCAAACTCATAAAGTACAGTAAGTCAAACTCATAAAGTATAGTCAAGGACGTTGTTACAAGCCTTAAGACATACTGGGCGTATAGTGTTAGATCCATAGTTTAAGATCAACTGGCGCTCTGCAGGTGTATGGTCGGCAATCATGCCAGATTCCTTTACTTCTGAAGATTTTTATGGTACCCACTTTAGAATGGGCCAGCCTGGGGTCCCAGATTAATTTTTAACATGCACTTATTTGTGAATTTAACCCCATGACCAAAGGCGAGTATCTAGCCACTACATTACTGAGGCTTCCCAAACTCATAAATACGGGTGGTTGTGTGGTCTCGAGGTATGGTGTCCGCCTCGAGTGCTGGAGGTCCCGGTTTGTTCTCACGGATTTCTAGTAATAAAATTTCCCCTTGTCTCTGGGTAGTGAGATCGGACGCCCGTGTGTATTGCTGCGCACGTAAAACATCCCTGGCAGGTGGAAATCGAAAAAGAGTAGCCTAACGGCGCTGCCCGGGCAAAATTTTGAGTTAAAAATCTACCCAAAGTATTTCAGGATCCTCACCGGTGCTACGGAGTTCGCGCACTGAGCTGAGTTTCTCCAGACTCAGGTTTGAGTTAGAAGGAGAACGGAGCACTTATGGGTTGCACCCGTGTGCCGTGATGTTGATCCATCGATTAAACTAAACTAACTAAACTAAACTCATAAATACAGAAGATTTCGAAATGTCTGAAAAGATAAATTCTATGTAGAGGTAAAAAACTGATTTGATCCATCCATCGTGTGCCATGCCGGAAAGCATGGTCGGTCATGACTCGCCATTCCACTTGATCACCTGAGTTGTGGATCAGCTCAGTACTCCTGTCTCGACCATGCCGTGTGGCCAAGCCATCCAGGTATTTACTTCTCGGTCTTCCTCTTGGTCTGTTCCCTTCGATCTTGCCAGTTGTCACCAAGTTCTCCAATTTAATTCTTCTCATAACATGTCCAAAAAGATGGCAAAATCATAATAGAAAAAGATCAGATTTTACATGCATGGTCAAATTATGTGAAAGACCTTTAAGATGATACAAGAGAAGAAAAGTTTGATAATCGTATTAATACTAAAGGACCATCAATTTTGAAGATTGAAGTTCAGAATGCCCTTAACCATATGAAAACTGGCAAGACTCCGAGTTCAGATAACATCACAACAGAAATGATCAATGCCTTAGAAGAATATGGAATAGACCAAGTCACCAGACAGCTGAACGCAATATTGATACTGGAGATATACCTTCTGAATTATGTAATTCTATATTTATTGCAATCCCGAAGAAATCAGGAGCCTTGGAATGTGTTCAACATAAAAAAATTAGTATAATGAGCCACATAATGAAGATTTTGCTAAGAATTATCATGCAAAGAGTTAGGAAGAAGATACAACCTGAAATAGGAGAACAATGTGGGTTTGTAGAAGGCAAGGGTACAGTAAATGCTGTATATGCTGAGAACATTACTTGAACATTCTATAGAAGTAAACAAGGACCTATATCTTTGCTTTATTGATTACACAAAGGCTTTTGATAAAATAAGACATGTCAACATGATGAAGATGCTTGCAGATCTACAAATTGATGGGAAAGACCTTAGACTCTGTAAAAAACATATATTGGAAACAACAAGCTGCCATAAAGATTGATAATGAAGTAGGTCAATATCAGCCTATTAAGAGAGGTGTGAGACAGGGATGTGTAATGTCTCCAGATCTGTTTTCCCTGTACAGTGAAAATATTTTCAGAAATGTAGAAGATATGAAAGGAATCATCATTGGAGGACGAAACATCAATAACATTAGATATGCGGATGATACAGTATTGATTGCAGACAATGAGCAGGATCTGCAACATTTAGTAGATGCAGTTGTTGCACACAGTGAACAACTAGGGTTAGAATTAAATTGTAAGAAGACACAGATTATGGTCGTCACTAGGAAGAAGGAAATACCACAATGTAATATACAAGTAAATGGGAATATTCTTAAACAAGTGAATCGGTACAATTATCTCGGAACAGTCATAACATCTGATGGGAGATGCCTTGAAGAGATTAGAACAAGATTCGCCATGGCGAAGGTAGCCTTTTGCAAGATGAACAACATACTGACCAATAAAAAGATGTTATTTGCAACGAGAAAAAGAGTGTTGAGGTGCTAAATAGAACCTGTGATTTTGTATGGATGTGAAAATTGGACAATGAGCAGACAAGCTGAAAAACATCTGATGGCGGTGAAAATGTGGTTTCCGAGGAAAGTGCAAAGAATACCATGGACAGACAGAACAACAATGACCAAGTCCTACAAGAAACAAATGAAGATCATAAACTGATTAGAGACATTTGACGTAGACAGTCAAAGTTTTGTGGGCATGTTATGAGAAGAAATAAATTGGAGAATTTGGTGACAATTGGCAAGATTGAGGGGAAGAGAACAAGGGGAAGGCAGAGAAGTAAATACCTGGATGGCTTTGCCACGTATGGTCGAGACAAGAACACAGAGCTGATCCACGACTTTGGTGATCGAGTGAGATGGCGAAACATGACCGTCCCACGCTTATCAGCATGGCACATGTTGATGATGAAAATATTCTATTTTTTTGTTTTGGGGGGGGGGGGGGGGGGGGGGGGGGGGGGGGGGGGCGTTGCTCACTTTGGACTCAAGTGTAGCCCATACACATACTTCTAGTGCACCAGCTGATTTTTGCTTGTGATTTTGTTCCCTATTATCAGTGTCCACTGCCAACAGGCGAACCCACACCAACTTCTGAGATAGTTTGGTGTATGATATCCAGATTTCTAGCATGAGGATGGAGGTGGAGGATGTTAGGTGGCATTATGATGGCTGAAAGTTGGATAGCCCTACACATCTTGTTTGTGACCGACTCCCAGAGCATGCTACACAAATAATATGTTCCATGGGGACTGGCTTGCATTGTTCAACAAGATGAAGGTCAAGAGATGTGATGAAGGCTCTCTGGGCATCAGTAGAAAGTGCAGCACAAGACACCTGGAGAGGTTGTTTCTGCGGGCAGTGAGCAGAGGGTCTGGGCAGTATGAAAAGACACCTGGAGAGGTTGTTTCTGCGGGCAGTGAGCAGAGGGTCTGGGCAGTATGAAAAGACACCTGGAGAGGTTGTTTCTGCGGGCAGTGAGCAGAGGGTCTGGGCAGTATGAAAAGACACCTGGAGAGGTTGTTTTTGCGGGCAGTGAGCAGAGGGTCTGGGCAGTATGAAAAGACACCTGGAGAGGTTGTTTCTGCGGGCAGCGAGCAGAGGGTCTGGGCAGTACGAAAAGACACATAGAGAGGCTGTTTCAGCGGGAAGTGAGCAGAGGGTCTGGGCAGTATGAAAAGACAACCTGGAGAGGTTGTTTCTGCAGGGCAGTGAGCAGAGGGTCTGGCAGTATGAAAAGACACCTGGAGAGGTTGTTTCTGCGGGCAGTGAGCAGAGGGTCTGGGCAGTATGAAAAGACACCTGGAGAGGTTGTTTCTGCGGGCAGTGAGCAGAGGGTCTGGGCAGTATGAAAAGATACCTGGAGAGATTGTTTCTGCGGGCAGTGAGCAGAGGGTCTGGGCAGTACGAAAAGACACCTGGAGAGGTTATTTCAGCGGGCAGTGAGCAGAGGGTCTGGGCAGTACAAAAAGACACCTGGAGAGGTTATTTCAGTGGGCAGTAAGCAGAGGGTCTGGGCAGTACGAAAAGACACCTGGAGAGGTTATTTCAGCGAGGCAGCGAGCAGAGGGGTTCCTGGGCTGTACGAAAAGGACCACAGAGAGAGGCTGTTTTCAGCGGGAAGTGAGCAGAGGGTCTGGGCAGTATGAAAAGACACCTGGAGAGGCTGTTTCTGCGGGCAGTGAGCAGAGGGTCTGGGCAGTACGAAAAGACACCTGGAGAGGTTATTTCAGGGGGAAGTGAGCAGAGGGTCTGGGCAGTACTCAACACATAAGGAAAACAACAGGCGGATGTTTAATCATGCTAACAAAGACTGTTGTGGGGGACAAAGACTGTTGTGGGGGACAAAGACTGTTGTGGGGGAAAAGTCCAGCACATGACAAGCCACTGGATGATGATGAGTGGCTTGAAGTATAGTGTTCAAATGCTTACACATTTTCCTCATGTTGGACTGGTAGTGCATGGTTCCGTCGCCCTGCTACTGAGTTGAGTGCGTGGAGCGACACTGTGAGCTGTGAATTTCGTGTGGAGTGCTGTTACATCATGTTGTTTGTAGCATGAACTGCATGTTCAGAAAAATGGCGGGCGGCCGGTCACTGAACTAACTGGGTTGCCTTATGCAGTGATGTGTGGCTGCTGGTTTTTTAGTGACTACCGCTTCCATCGTCGATGCTGCATTTTACGTGGTGGACTTTTGTGTTAGCATTCAGGCAGGGGCATTATGCACAGTATACCTGTGTGGGCTGTTGGTTTGTCGAGATTCCTGTGTTCCACTTTTCACAAGGGGCAGTGAGGAGCATTTTGTGTGATATTCACTGGCACAGGAACGCAGCATAATGGGGAGACCCTTTACCATGAAGTTGCAACCGCGACTAACTATAGTATTCGAAAAGCTGCAGGTCTCAATCAAGTTGTAGGTGATGCTTCTCAGACAAGGTTTGAAGGACAGGAGGTTCGCAGGTGCTTTTCTGTGCACATTAAAAATATTAATCCTGTCTTTGCTGGGGATTAAACCTAGACCATTGTCATGGCAGGCAATCGCAATAAACCACTATGCCACAGTCCAATAAGAAAAACAGAAAGAGAACAATCACATACCGCAGCGATGGACTGGTTTCAGAGAGTCGCCTGCTGGTGGGTGTGTCACGTCAGCTCCCAGGAATATAACCGGCTCATGAAACACATGGGGCCTGCAATAAACATATATACTCTACATTTATAGAGTTTATAGGTATGAAACACATGGGGCCTGAAGTAAACAGACATACTCTACATTTATAGGGTTTATAGGTATGAAACACATGGGGCCTGCAATAAACAGACATACTCTACATTTATAGGGTTTATAGGTATGAAACACATGGGGCCTGCAATAAACAGACATAATCTATGTTTATAGGTATGAAACACATGGGGCCTGAAGTAAACAGACATACTCTACATTTATAGGGTTTATAGGTATGAAACACATGGGGCCTGCAATAAACAGACATAATCTACATTTATAGTGTTTATAGGTATGAAACGCATGGGGCCTGCAATAAACATACATACTCTACATTTATAGTGTTTATAGGTATGAAACACATGGGGCCTGCAATAAACAGACATACTCTACATTTATAGTGTTTATAGGTATGAAACACATGGGGCCTGCAATAAACAGACATAATCTATGTTTATAGGTATGAAACACATGGGGCCTGCAAAAAACAGACCCTACTCTACATTATAGGGTTTATAGGTATGAAACACATGGGGCCTGCAATAAACAGACATACTCTACATTTATAGGGTTTATAGGTATGAAACACATGGGGCCTGCAATAAACAGACATACTCTACATTTATAGGGTTTATAGGTATGACAACATGGTGCCTGCAATAAACAGACATCTCTACATTTATAGGGTTTTTAGGTATGAAACACATGGGGCCTGCAATAAACAGACATAATCTATGTTTATAGGTATGAAACACATGGGGCCTGCAATAAACAGACATACTCTACATTTTTAGTGTTATAGGTATGAAACACATGGGGCCTGCAATAAACAGACATACTCTACATTTATAGTGTTTATAGGTATGAAACACATGGGGCCTGCAATAAACAGACATAATCTATGTTTATAGGTATGAAACACATGGGGCCTGAAGTAAACAGACATACTCTACATTTATAGTGTTTATAGGTATGAAACACATGGGGCCTGCAATAAACAGACATACTCTACATTTATAGTGTTTATAGGTATGAAACACATGGGGCCTGCAATAAACAGACATAATCTATGTTTATAGGTATGAAACACATGGGGCCTGAAGTAAACAGACATACTCTACATTTATAGGGTTTATAGGTATGAAACACATGGGGCCTGCAATAAACAGACATAATCTACATTTATAGTGTTTATAGGTATGAAACACATGGGGTCTGCAATAAACAGACATACTCTACATTTATAGGGTTTATAGGTATGAAACACATGGGGCCTGCAATAAACAGACATACTCTACATTTATAGGGTTTATAGGTATGAAACACATGGGGCCTGCAATAAACAGACATACTCTACGTTTATAGTGTTTATAGGTATGAAACACATGGGGCCTGCAATAAACAGACATACTCTACGTTTATAGGGTTTATAGGTATGAAACACATGAGGCCTGAAGTAAACAGACATAATCTATGTTTATAGTGTTTATAGGTATGAAACACATGGGGCCTGAAGTAAACAGACATACTCTACGTTGATAGTGTTTATAGGTATGAAACACATGGGGCCTGAAGTAAACAGACATACTCTACGTTTATAGGTATGAAACACATGGGGCCTGAAGTAAACAGACAGACATACTCTACGCTTATAGTGTTTATAGGTATGAAACACATGGGGCCTGCAGTAAAAAAGGACTACTACTCTACGTTTATAGTGTTATAGGTATGAAACACATGGGTCTGAAGTAAACAGACATACTCTACGTTTTATAAGTATGAAACCCGGGAAGGTTAACCCGGTCAACAAATGCCCGCAGAAGTCGGATGTGTCGGCCTAGCGGCGCAAGAATGCAGCTCTGCTGTAAACATGCACAAACGCACTCACATCCGGAAAAAAAAACTCCGGATGAACGAAGAAGAAGAAGAAGTATGAAACACATGGGGCTGAAGTAAACAGACATACTCTACGTTGATAGTGTTTATAGGTATGAAACACATGGGGCCTGAAGTAAACAGACATACTCTACGTTTATAAGTATGAAACACATGGGGCCTGAAGTAAACAGACATACTCTACGTTTATAGTGTTTATAGGTATGAAACACATAGGGTCTGAAGTAAACAGACATACTCTACGTTTATAGGTATGAAACACATGGGCCTGAAGTAACAGACATACTCTATGTTTATAGGTATGAAACACATGGGGCCTGAAGTAAACAGACATACTCTACGTTTATAGGTATGAAACACATGGGGCCTGAAGTAAACAGACATACTCTACGTTTATAAGTATGAAACACATGGGGCCTGAAGTAAACAGACATACTCTACGTTTATAGTGTTTATAGGTATGAAACACATGGGGCCTGCAATAAACAGACATAATCTATGTTTATAGGTATGAAACACATGGGGCCTGCAATAAACAGACATACTCTACATTTATAGTGTTTATAGGTATGAAACACATGGGGCCTGCAATAAACAGACATACTCTACATTTATAGGGTTTATAGGTATGAAACACATGGGGCCTGCAATAAACAGACATACTCTACATTTATAGGGTTTATAGGTATGAAACACATGGGGCCTGCAATAAACAGACATACTCTACATTTATAGGGTTTATAGGTATGAAACACATGGGGCCTGCAATAAACAGACATAATCTATGTTTATAGGTATGAAACACATGGGGCCTGCAATAAACAGACATACTCTACATTTATAGTGTTTATAGGTATGAAACACATGGGGCCTGCAATAAACAGACATACTCTACATTTATAGTGTTTATAGGTATGAAACACATGGGGCCTGCAATAAACAGACATAATCTATGTTTATAGTATGAAAAAACATGGGGCCTGAAGTAAAAGACATACTCTACGTTTATAGTGTTTATAGGTATGAAACACATGGGGCCTGCAGTAAAAAGACATACTCTACGTTTATAGTGTTTATAGGTATGAAACACATGGGGTCTGAAGTAAACAGACATACTCTACGTTTATAAGTATGAAACCCGGGAAGGTTAACCCGGTCAACAAATGCCCGCAGAAGTCGGATGTGTCGGCCTAGCGGCGCAAGAATGCAGCTCTGCTGTAAACATGCACAACGCAATCACATCCGGAAAAAAAAAACTCCGGATGAACGAAGAAGAAGAAGAAGTATGAAACACATGGGGCCTGAAGTAAACAGACATACTCTACGTTGATAGTGTTTATAGGTATGAAACACATGGGGCCTGAAGTAAACAGACATACTCTACGTTTATAAGTATGAAACACATGGGGCCTGAAGTAAACAGACATACTCTACGTTTATAGTGTTTATAGGTATGAAACACATAGGGTCTGAAGTAAACAGACATACTCTACGTTTATAGGTATGAAACACATGGGGCCTGAAGTAAACAGACATACTCTATGTTTATAGGTATGAAACACATGGGGCCTGAAGTAAACAGACATACTCTACGTTTATAGGTATGAAACACATGGGGCCTGAAGTAAACAGACATACTCTACGTTTATAGTGTTTATAGGTATGAAACACATAGGGCCTGAAGTAAACAGACATAGTCTACGTTTATAGGTATGAAACACATGGGGCCTGAAGTAAACAGACATACTCTACGTTTATAGGTATGAAACACATGGGGCCTGCAATAAACAGACATACTCTACATTTATAGTGTTTATAGGTATGAAACACATGGGGCCTGCAATAAACAGACATACTCTATGTTTATAGTTGTTATAGGTATGAAACACATGGGGTCTGAAGTAAACAGACATACTGCAGATTTATAGTGTTTATAGGTATGAAACACATGGGGCCTGCAATAAACAGACATACTCTACGTTTATAGTGTTTATAGGTATGAAACACATGGGGCCTGCAATAAACAGACACTCTACGCTTATAGTGTTTATAGGTATGAAACACATGGGGCCTGAAGTAAACAGACATATTCCACATTTATAGTTAATACAACAGTTTCATAATATCCATGTATCCATCCATAGTATCCATGAGAACTGAGTCACAGAGCATGCCTTCCCCTCTCCTAGCTCAGAAGCCAGTGTGGATGCAAGACCAGTTCTGACACTGTATCTGTGGAGAGACACTGTGAGCCTTCTACCCAGTCTACGGGAAGGTCACACCACAAAGAGGAGCCCAATGCTCTTAGTCAGTGTGAAACATGATCCTGTGACCTCAGTGAACTATGAATAAGATTTTCTGTCTACAACTTTTTCTCAGCTCTTGTACACACATACACCGCTGAAAACCTTGACTGGAGAAATCATCACTGATAAGAAACAGCAGATGGATAGATGGGTCGAGCACTATTTAGAGCTTTACTCAAGTGAGACAAAGCTGGCGGATGATGCCCTCAACGCCATAGAGGCCCTGCCAACTCTTGACCACCTGGACATACTACTTCCCACTATAACAGAAGTTAAGTGTGCTATAAATGAGCTTGCATCTGGCAAGGCTCCAGGTAAGGATGGGATTCCAATAGAGGTGATCAGGAGTGGGCAAGACACCCTCGCTCTACAGATCCACCAGCTAATATAGCTATGCTGGCGAGAAGGACAAGTCCCACAGGATTTCAAAGATTCAAACATCATAACACTGTACAAGAACAAGGGAGATCGGAGTGACTGCAACAACTATAGGGGTATCTCACTTCTGTGTATTGTTGGGAAAGTATTTGCCAGAATTGTCCTGCGCAGACTTCAAGTCCTGGGAGATCAAGTCTACCCCGAATCACAGTGCGGCTTCCGTCAGAACTGGTCTACCATTGATATGATATTCTCATTGCGACAGATGCAAGAAAAATGCCGGGAACAAAATCAGCCACTGTTTATTGCCTTCATCGACCTCACAAAGGCATTCGATTTGGTCAGTCGTGAGGGTCTGTTCAAAGCACTAAAGAAGATTGGCTGTCCACCAACTCTTCTGTCCATTGTGGAATCGTTCCACACAGGCATGAAGGGTATAATCAAGTTTGATGGCTCAACTTCAGAAGAGTTTGAAATCAAGAGTGGAGTTAAGCAAGGTTGTGTACTAGCCCCCACCCTCTTTGGGATATACTTTTCACTTCTACTGAAATATGCCTTTCGTGATCAGGATGACGGTATATACATTCACTCACGCTCAGATGGTGGCCTCTATAATGCTCAGAGATTGAAGGCCAAGACCAAAATTAGCAGGGTACTAATCAGAGAGTTGCTTTTTGCGGATGATGCTGCGATTACGACCCACTCTGAGGAAGAATTACAACATCTACTATCTGCATTCTCCAATGCTTGTTCTGAATTTGGTTTAACAATTAACAAAAAGAAGACACAGATTATGTCACAAGGTGCACATGGTGTACCATCAATCTTTATTGACGACGCCGAACTGGAGATAGTAGACCATTTTACATATCTAGGATCAGAGGTAAATAGCAAATTATCCCTCGATCAGGAAATCAACATCAGGATTGGCAAGGCAGCAACAACAATGAACATGTTAGCAAAAAGAGTCTGGGAGAACAGGAAGCTTACTGCCAAAACAAAAGTCCTCGTCTACCAAGCCTGTGTCCTTAGTACTCTTCTTTATGGCAGTGAAACATGGACAACTTACTCACGCCAAGAGAAACGTTTAAACAGCTTTCATATGCGGTGTCTGCGAAGAATACTTGGTATTAAGTGGCAAGACAAAATCACAAATACTGAAGTATTGGAAAGATCAGGTTGTGTGACGGTGTATTCCATGCTCAGTCTTCGTAGACTTAGATGGATAGGACACGTTAGGAGGATGGATGATGGTAGAATACCAAAGGACATCTTTTTTGGTGAATTACAGACGGGTAGGAGATCTCAGGGTCGGCCTCTACTACGATACAAAGATGTGTGTAAGCGGGACATGATTGATACAGGCATTGATAATGCACAATGGGAGCACGTCGCCGCTGAACGTGTTGCATGGAGGGCAACTATCAGAAATGGAATAAAGACAAAAGAGAAAATGATTGCAGCTAAAGCACTCACACAGCGTGAGAGACGTAAGATGGTGCAAAATGGTGGAAATGACCATGTTTTCACATGCACCTACTGTGGGCAAACATTTGCAGCAAGAATTGGCCTTACCAGCCACACTCGCCACCGCCATGGATCATTGTTATTGCCATATGACAGTTATTAAGCCTTTTTGAAGCACAATGTACCAAACTATCGTCTGTCAAGACGGAAAGGTGCCAATGAATGTACACACATATCAGTATCCTTACTGTATCCTCACATCAATATCCTAACTGTACACACATTAGTACCTTTGCTGTATCCTAACATCAGTATCCTTGGTGTATCCTCATATAAGCAGTGTATCCTTGCTTACACACAACATGAACCTTCCTGATAACATACAACATGATACTTGCTGATAACACACACCATGATCTTTGCTGATAACACACACCATGATCCTTGCTAACACACACCATGATCCCTGCTGATAACACACACCATGATCCTTGCTGATAACACAGAACATAATCTTTACTGATAACACACAACATAATCCCTGCTACAAACACCAGAATCCTTGCTGATAACACACAACATGATCCTTGCTGATGCAAACACACTTGTGAATTGTGCTTAGAACCTCTTTGTATAATCCAAAGAGTGTCATCTGAGCACTTAAGGATATGTGCAATGAAGATGGTCCTAAAAGCACAAAGCAAATGAAACCAATCATGGAAACCCGTGAAAAGAACAATAACAGGCTAACCTAATGCTTGGAAGCAGTATATTGTTGACTCCTCCCAGCTTGACGTTGATCTTAAGGCAAAGGTTGGACAGGGTCTGTAGGCTGGTTTTGTTCACATTCTTGGCCTGCACACACTGGGTAGCCAGTCCAAAGCAGATGTCACCAACTCTCTTGACTTCAGCTGCAGGTATTTCAAATGTATAGTAACAAACAAATAAGATAGATTCCTACTTTTAACAAGTTTGGTAACAAATAAAAGTATAGTTCATACAGCTACAACCCTCCTGTGAATTGTTGTTTTTGTTTGTTTGCATATCCTTTACAGGACATTGCTGTCAACATCAGCATCTTTCAGCTGATTGTTGATTTCTTGGCAAGATCACGCTCAGTAGTTTGCCATTGCTTTCTGAGCGACCGGCTCACATACCCCGTAAGTTACCGACGCGATTCGAACCACTGCTGATTCTCACCGTCGTCACGTTACCTACGAAAGTATACGAGATTACGGAGAAAAGTCGCTAACCTCTAGGCCAGGAAGCCGGCCTCCTGTGAATAGGGCCAGTTAAATCTACATATCTACAACTCTCCTGGGAATGAGGCCAGTTAATCTACATAGCTACAACTCCCCGAGCAATGAGATGAGTTAGCTCACATGGCCACAACATTCCAAGGAATGGGGTACGTTAGTTTACACAGCTACAACTTTCCTGGGAATGGGGTATGTTAGTCTACTCAGCTACAACTGTCCTGGAAATTAGGCCAGCTAGTCTACACAGCTACAACTGTCCTGGAAATGAGGCCATTTAGTCTACACAGCTACAACTCTCCTGGAAATGAGGCCATTTAGTCTACACAGCTACAACTCTCCTGGGAATGGGGTATGTTAGTCTACACAGCTACAACTGTCCTGGAAATTAGGCAATTTAGTCTACATAGCTACAACTCTCCCAGAAATGAGGCCATTTAGTCTACACAGCTACAACTCTCCTGGAAATGAGGCCATTTAGTCTACAAAGCTACAACTGTCCTGGAAATTAGGCCATTTAGTCTACATAGCTACAAATGTCCTGGAAATGAGGCCAGCTAGTCTACACAGCTAAAACTCTCCTGGAAATTAGGCCATTTAGTCTACATAGCTACAAATGTCCTGGAAATGAGGCCAGCTAGTCTACACAGCTAAAACTCTCCTGGAAATTAGGCCATTTAGTCTACATAGCTACAACTCTCCTGAAAATTAGGCCATTTAGTCTACAAAGCTACAACTGTCCTGGAAATTAGGCCAGCTAGTCTACAAAGCTACAACTGTCCTGGAAAATAGGCCAGCTAGTCTATACAGCTACAGCTCTCCTGGAAACGAGGTTATTTAGTCTACACAGCTACAACTCTCCTGGAAATGAACAATCCTGTTCAACACCAAAGAAAACAAGAAAAGAAGACACCAGAGACAGACCAGAAAGAAGGCACCAAAGGTAGAAGAGTTAGTTGCGTATCCTTTACAGGATGTCGCAGTCAACCCCTAATTTTTTCAGCTATTTTTCATTTTCTTGGCAAGTTTACATTCAGTAGTTTGCCATTGCTTGGTAGAAGAGGCAAAATGAAATGGGGATGGGGGGGGGGGGGGGGGGGGGGGGGTGTCGAAAAGACTGGTAAGACCTTCTGCCATGAGACGGATAGCCGTGACGTAGTATATGCACCTAGGAAATGAGATCGATTCACACAAAACGATCGGAAAAACGAGAATACACAGGTGACGCAGTGCCAAGCCAGTGGGCAGAGCTAGCACGGTCACATGACTGCGCACCGGCTGACAAGAGGGCAGACATGTTTCGACATTTGGGGTCGAGACGTGAGAAGAGAAACATCGAACCAGCCACGCTTAGAAGTGGAATTACACCAGATAATGGCTTTGTTTAAGTCAGTGAGTATTCCATTCCATCCATGGAATAAAGCAGGTGAGAAGAAGAATCACGAAGCCTAGGCCTAGTTATGAAGCCGAGAACAGCAGCAAACAGCACTCAAGGCTTGTTGACAACAAAGATAGCCAGAATGCCGGGCCAAAGCACTCAGTGACAAGTGACTGTTGGTTGCAGGTTATGTTTGTGAGTAAACTCATTAGTTAAGAGATAGATTAAGATATAGTAGGATATTCAACATGCACAACCCAGGCACTTTCATGACGATTAGTTTAACCATGCATAATATTAAGAAACAGTGGGTGTGTGCTGGTCATACAGAGGACGCGATAACGGCAAGCAGCCGGCGGTGTATGACAGCCACGCGTGAGTGCTGTTCAGCAATAAACTTGAATGTGTTAACTAAGGATGCAAAAGACTTCTGTGGTTTGTGTGCATAGAGTATCCTTAAATTGTTAAGTGAATTATTCGAGCCAGTCAAGAAATAACTTGGCACCTTCCAAGGACTAATCCTTCTCAAGACTACCAAACAGAATACCAAGATATCACCAACAAACATAGAAAAACTGAGAACCACTCTTCCAAGCTATTAAATCATGTCAGACTTAACCAACAGGAATAAAATTCCAGCAATAAAACAGAGTTCACACAGTTCATAGAAAAACACAGAAAACAATGGAAGCATATCTAGCAACCAAATGTCAAAAGTCCAGTGTGGGAAAAAAAACACATAAAGGCTTCAGTATAACAGGTTATTACAACAACAGTTGAATGGAGCAAAAATACTGGGGTAAAACGCACCTAAATATGTAGGTAGTCATACAGTTCCAACTTCATAGCAATGGGCTGCCTCATAATTGCTTTGTTCCTGTGCCAGCGAAAACCACACGAAACACACATCATTGTCCATGTGAACTCATTAAGGAAACAAGCTATCCAAGCATGGAAATGCAGTTTATTGTCGGAGGACACAGCCATCCAAGCAACACCCCAGCAAGATATACACGCATCATCACATCAGGGCAGTCACTAAAATTCCGGCAGATAATTGTCTGCCATTTTCTGAAATTTACACTTCACCATACAACAAACATGGGCACAAACAAACTACACTTTTAACCCTTTACAAGGCAGAACGGCCATTTACGTCCGATACCGTAAACGCGCGAAACGTCCCAAACCGGCCGATACTATTATGCATTGTAAAAATGTGATCTCTCGGCTTTCCGATACTTCCGACGGCTACTTTCGCTTTCGCCGATAGCTTGACAATGTGGCCGCCATTTGTAAAGCGCCTACTATGAATTTGAATGGACTTTTACATAATTTTCTTGATAGTTTTCGGGGTTTTATGCTGTTTTTCAAAACGGATTTCGGCGATTCTTCAAGTGATAGCCGAGAAGTTGACTATTAATTGGAGCTAGATATCAGTGCAAAGCGTTACTTTGCATTAGCAGTCTGAGTCGGACTTTAAAGAAAGTGATTATGATTCTGAAAATATGTTTGTAAATTGCCGTATAGATGATGGAAAATCACAAACAACATGCTGTATTTCATAAATATTTGTGTTCATATATGGGTTACCGACAACAATCATGTGAGTAACATATTCTGCATGCTTTTCCCTTCATTGTGTTGTTTATTTAACTAAAATCGGTTGACTAACACCTTATTTATGATGCTTTTACTAACGCAACCCGAAATTTTACTGAACCTTGAACAATTCTTGCCCGTTCAGGGCTAAAAAAACGGACAAGCGTCTGCCCTGTAAAGGTTTAAAGAAATCCACAGCTGACAGTGTTGCACCAAGCACTCTCTCAGTAGCTGGATGACGAAACCGGGTCCCACAAGTCAAAACATGGGGAAAATGCACTAGTATTTTCTAGCACTTAAATACACGATTTCATATGCTTCATAAAAATTAAATGATACTGACCATAAATAGGAGTCTTGCCAGGCAGGACAACCACGATGAGCTGCAGTCCCTGGTAGGTGTTCTTTAAGTACCTGAACATGGGCTCCACCTGGTCCAAGCCTGTGGCATATTTACAGAAGCAGGGCTGGCCCATGATGGGCATGCCAGCGTCAGTGGAGATCCGCTGGAGTTGCTGTGTGAAAGTCCTGCAACAAACACAGGTGCATGTGGTCAAGTGGTAGATACTACCATACGGGTGTCTTTTTTTTCTACGACGTTCCCCTACCCCGGTCCCCTTGACTCACAGACTCCCACGGCTGTCTATATGAGAGTTACAAGGTGAAATTCATGTTTGTATCACAACCCAGGATACCTCTGAAGCCGGAAGTGGGTTTGCATGATGGCGAGGGACACTATTAATAGGGAAAGCTAACCCACACTGCAAAATTCAGGCCAGCACTACTAGAAGAAGTGTGCATGGATTGCGTTTGAGTTCAAAGCGAGCAAGCGCCAAAAAAAAAGCCAGGGATTCTGAGATAAGTAGCAAAAACTTTTTTTTTCAAATTTTCATTTTCTTTTCATTGTTCTCAGTTTTTTCATCTTTTTATTCTTTTCATCCGTTCTTTCCTCAGTGGAGTTATCACGAGATGATGCCTAGATCGATATGGAAACAATCATGCTAACGACGGTAGCTGATTTGCTAATTCAATTCTCATCTTATTTAGCTACTAGAAATGATGCCATACGACAGTGTCGGCAGTAAAACTTGACAGAAGTACTAGGACAGCATTTATGATCATGTCATATAATGAAGTGGTGTCAAATTTTGTCCTCCCTGTCTTCGACACCTTTATCTCATATAAAGTCAAATTTTATGGGGATATAGTTATCATGTCACCACCGAACCATAGGGACAATGTGATAGGCACCCAGTACGATAATATCGGAAATGATAAACTACCGACTTCTGCCCTGTGCACACACAAACAAGACGCTGGAGGGAGAGCTTCGTTGCTGATACTGCTAACCATAGAACTGGTGGATGGTTACCGAAACGCAGATTCACTAACTAGTGGAGACGGAACCTTGAATCCGGAGGAGCATCGAACCTGTCAGGCCGACTCCAATACACCATCAGAACTTAAGCCAGCGCTAGCCCTAAATGGGATCGGGCCGTACCAGGTGACTCCACGTCTTCCTATTGTCTGAGAGTGTTGATGCCTGTACTGTGTGAGAGTGATGATAAGCAACTGAGCTAAGCTCATACATCTTTGTCCCAAAAACTTTAACATAACTTTGTACGGTCCTAGTTCACTAGTTGAGCGAAGATTTGATTGACCTATCTCTTTTACTATTCAAGAGTATGTTATTGTTTGTACTTGCAACCATTTCCTCCACTCTTGATTCTTTGCAAGCAAGGAGTGTGAGTGAAAGTATAACAAAAGCAGGGGGTGTTTAAACTAATCGACAAAGGAACACGGTCAGATAAACTAAGCATTTGTGTTTTTCACCTTCTGCCTTTGTCTCCCAAGTGAATCCCACTCTCTTCTATCAAGACCATCCCTTTAGACATCCTTCTTAACCGAGCCACAATTTAAAGAGACTGTCTGCTAACTCTTGGGTAGGGTTTTCTGTCTTAATATAATAGAATTACCCTAATGGCTGGCGACAGTAGTCACTGGAGGGTCTTCTCCGTGATTATATGTTGTGTATTGTGTATGTATTTGTTTGCTGATGAAGGCTAGTCACCACAACGTACTGTGTTGTTTGTAATTCTGTTCTGTAAAGCAGCAGAAGTGAAATAAGTAAAGGACTCTTTTACATACCTTCGGGGCATTGGGTATATGGTGCTGGACTCATATTTGTACAGCCCAACTGGCACTCCACGAGTGGTGTAGTGGGTATCACACAGGCTACCTGTACTTCCCAAGGCATTTTTCTAGTACCCATTTTAAGCTGGGTCGACTGGGGAGCCTGGGTCAATTTTTACAGTTTCAAATGTGACCCAATGAGGATCGAAACCTTGACCAGCGGGCCAGCAGGGAAGTGTCTAGCCACTACATTACCACAAAAACCAGCAGTAGTAGAGGCAGGGACAAACCTTGACCATCGGGCCAGCAGGGAAGTGTCTAGCCTCTACGTTACCACAAATCCCAGCAGTAAAATAGGCAAGGGCAAACCAAAAGACATGAAGCTGGATGGACTGAGATGGCGGCATGGGGCAATATCACTAATAGAAATTATCCAGAACACCAAGGATTAAGACCTGCATAGATGATTGAACCCTACGCCAGCAGGTAGACATAAATGATGACAGTAACAAGTAAAAGTAAAGGACCCTTTAACACATCCTGAAACACAGAGTACCACCCTTGAAAAAGAAACAAAGAAGAAGACGAGGAATGTGCCCAGGTCCTTAACATTACATCATCATCACTATCATCAAGTGAATTGAGTTGCACTGTTTCATCAAGCCTGTGGCTCAGTGCATCCAACTTCGACAAACACTTTTTTTTTACTTTGCCTTCCCTAGCCTTTGGCATCCCGAGTCTACCTATAAGGTAGCAGGTTTGTGTATCGCTTCGTCTGGTCCCTAGCCTTCGATTACTGTCCCCAATCTACCTACAAGGCAGCAGATTTGTGTTATCACTTTGTCTGGTCCTTAGCCTTTGACAACTGTCCCCAGTCTACCTACAAGGCAGCAGGTTTGTGTCTCACTTCATCTGGCCCCTATCCCTTGATCCATCAAACATGGGAGACTACATTAGCTACGCTACCATCAGCATAACTCTTGGGGTCATTGGAACACACAAACCCCTCTACCACGTCACGGGGGATACACAACAGAAAGGTCCTGAACATAATCAAACAAACAGTACACTCATGCGTTTCTGGATTCCTCACAGAGCCTCTTTATCACTTACGTAATGGTGTCTTCTCTGATGGTGGTGTGAGGAACAAAACAAGCCAGGGCCCACAGGCGAATCTCAATACCCTGGTAAAATTGTTTGCCTCTCATATCCCAGACACCTTCGTTAGGTATCGCTTGAGCTTTTGTCTGTACAGAAAATGGACAGAAAGGGAATGATCAATAAAATGTTGCATGGTCTTTGCAGGATATTGCATTCTTCTTCTTCTGCGTTCATCCAGAGTGTTTTTTGTGTGTGATTGCGTTGTGTCTGTTTACAGCAGAGCTGCGTTCTTGCAACGTTAAGCCGTGACACAGGCATTTGTTGACCAGTTAACCTTCCCGGGAGTTTTGTAAGACGTTTTACTCTCACTGTTGTGGTGTTGTCCCCCTGAAGACATCCCGGTCAGCCCTCAAGGGAAGGCAGGGGCAGACCATGGGCATTCCCTGCCATCCAAGGAGGCTTCCATAATTGCAGAGCCGACACATAGCTCTCTGGTACTGGGCTCACCCAAGGAATCATCATACACATAGCTGCTTAGCCTCAGGACATTGCGTTCAATCCCAGCTTGAATTTCTAGGAAGTCGTACTTCAGTAGTTTGCCACTGCTTTCTTAATGAGAAGTCAAACCAACATGAAACAATTATGTACGAGCAGCTGATCGTACTGAACAGAGATGGAAATAAATAACATTAACATGACAAATTCACACTGGAAGACACAAACTAATGTATGTTAATTTATACTATGGGAGTCTCCGTGGCGAAGTGATCAAGGTGTCTGACTCGGGCTCCAAAGGTTGTGGGTTCGATTCCGGACCACGTCCTTCGGTTCACGAATGCATTTATCTGGGGGTCGTCACTTGAGCTATGGAGTTTGTGCTTTGTGTGACGCTTTCAGCGCTGCGGAAAGAGACTGAGCCATATGGGATAAAAACCCGGTGCAATGAAGTCGACCCTGTCGACTTTAATTTATATTATAATGGGAGCCTGCATCAACTCAGTGGCTAGATGCTGCCTACTACCCCAGCAAACACGGGTTCAATCCTCATTGGGGTATTTTTAACACTGACCAGGACTCCTGGGATAACCCGGCCTGAAATGGTTACCAGGAAATATCTTGGGAAGTAAAAGCAGCTGTCGTGATACTGACCACATCACCCAGTGAGTGCCGATTGGTCTATACAAATATGGCTCTAACACTATATACCTGATGCAGCTTAAGGCGTGTAAAAGTGTTATTTCTCTTATTGTAATAGTCTGTGTTATTTCCCCTATTGTAATAGTCTGTGTTATTTCCCCTATTGTAATAGTCTGTAATATTTCCCCTATTGTAATAGTCTGTGTTATTTCACCTATCGTAATGTTATAATAGTCTGTGTTATTTTCCCTATTGTAATAGTCTGTGTTATTTCCCCTACTGTAATATTATAAGTCTGTGTTATTTCCCCTATTGTAATATTATAATAGTCTGTGTTATTTCCCCTATTGTAATATTGTAATAGTCTTGTTATTTCCCCTATTGTAATATTATAATAGTCTGTGCTGTTTCCCCTATTGTAATATTATAATTGTGTTATTTCCCCTATTGTAATAGTCTGTGTTATTTCCCCTATTGTAATAGTCTGTGTTATTTCCCCTATTGTAATAGTCTCTGTTATTTCCCCTATTATAATATTGTAATAGTCTGTGTTATTTCCCCTACTGTAATATTGTAATAGTCTGTGTTATTTCCCCTACTGTAATATTGTAACAGTCTGTGTTATTTCCCCTATTGTAATATTATAACAGTCTATGTTATTTCCCCTATTGTAATATTAGGCCTAGCCACCCCATTAACTATCTCTGTTTTACTTTTGCCATTTTACCAACAAGTTTATCTTCCCTTCTAGAAAAAAAACTGTAACATGATTCACCCTCTGAGCACTCAAGCCTGCAAAATGTGATAGTCCTACTTCTTCACATTCACACAGTAGTTTCCTGCTACAGAACTTGGGTTTGGTTGGTGGTAGTTTTAATCATCTGCCTACACCCCAGGTAAAAGAGCAAAGGTTATGAGACCATGTGGGACGCAGAGGTGTTTCCAAGGCACCAGGGCCGGGTTATATACTGGCCAAGACCTATTGACGACGTCCTCGTCGAGCGTCCTGGGCAACAGGTCCCTTCGGGGTCCTGGCTAAGGTCAGTAGGATCGCCGATTCCTCCGAAGTCGGAGAGTGTCTGCCTGTACGGCGAGGAACCACCAGTCTGCACACCAATAAGCCAGACATGGGACAACGGATACTCACGCAAACCTCAGGTCCTGTATGACATCACACTGATGTTGGACAACAGGATGCCTTCATCCGACATACAGGACTTCGCGTTGGAGCTCAAGCCAATGAACACAAGCAAGCATGAGACCATGTCTTACCCTCTACTTACACCCCAAGGTAAAAGAGCAAAGGTTATCAGACCATGTCTTATCCTCTACTTACACCCCAGGGTAAAAGAGCAAAGGTTATAAGACCATGTCTTATCCCTCTACTTACACCCCAAGGGTAAAAGAGCAAAGGTTATCAGACCATGTCTTATCCTCTACTTACAACCCAGGGTAAAAGGGCAAAGGTTATCAGACCATGTCTTACCCTCTACTTACAACCCAGGGTAAAAGAGCAAAGGTTATCAGACCATGTCTTATCCTCTACTTACACCCCAAGGTAGAAGAGGAAAGATTATGAGACCATGACTTACTCGTCCGCCAACTGTAGCTTGGGTGCAGTCAGCCCCTGCCTGTCACGCCCAATCATCTTTTTGGGAATGCTGATACCAATTCTGCAGGTAGGAATCAGCATTGAATTTGCCTTAGGATCGGGAAAAAACCAAGGAAAAAAGGAGATTTTTAATTTAAATTTAAAATTTCTGCAATGATCTCCAATCAACCAAGCCATCCTCAATCAGTCAGGTGTCTTCTCCACAATGCAGGTTGGCTGCAATGATCTCCAATACTTCTTTGCATCGTTCCTCTCTGGAGGGGGAGTGTATCACATCTAGTTATGCACCTTAAAGGCCAATGCCTCTGAATTCTGCATGCATCTGCTTCCTCTGAACAGATTCCATCTATATATATAAAGGCGATGTATGTATGTAGGGATGTATTTGATGCTTTCGATAACGGTCCCATCCGATTGAGATTGAAATTTTCTACATGTATTCTTTTCATTCCCGTGCAGCCAACTGTCATAGTTTGTTAGTGTAAAATCAGCTATTTACTTACTAAAATTAATATTTAAATTTACATTATCATTTATATAAAGCGAGGGGACTTAACTTAGAAAAGTTATTTCAAGGGGCATAACTTTTAATAGCATTGCTATGTATTTTATATATAGATTGTTGCATTGGTTTCAAAGACTTATAAACTCTTTGTCTACAGTTATTTACAGGCATACGGGTTATAATAATAATGATATAATCTTTAAGGCATTTCAAGTTTTCATAAAAATAATGCATCTATGTAAATAGTTGAAAATTTTCTAACTCATCTTTTTATGTTTAAAAGAATTATCTACGTCATGTGGGGATTAAAAAAACAGTTCTCATTACAAAAAATGGTTTTTTTAGATACGTTAGAATTTTATGTCTGCTTTTTTTGGGAGTGGAACTTTTGAATTAATCGAAGCATTTGTTTTTTCCATTCGCTTGGCCAAGAGAAGGTCAGTACACAATTCACATGTGTATATGCTTGATTTTGTTTTTGTTTAAAAAAAAGGTTGGCCGCGTGTGTGTCAACATCAGGTTTTTCATTCAATGTTGTAGGTGTGAAAGAGAACACATGGTGTGTGGAATGACATTTTTTTTTTCATGCCGGGTCGGGTCGGACAGACAGATAGGCAGACAGACAGATAGACAGACAGACAGATAGTCGGGAACGGGAACGGGAGCTTATATGACTACTTATATGAATTAAATGAGATGCTCCCCACCAGGAGCTGGGCGAAGCCGGGCCGGGTCAGACAGACAGACAGACAGACCAGACAGACAGACAAGCAGACAGACAGACAGACAGATAGATCCCCGCCAGGGCCTGGGTGAAGCCGGGCCAGGTCAGCTAGTACATGATAACAGGCTCTGACTAACTGTGGGTAGGTTTCTTTCCCTAATAATTTGTACAGAGCAGCTGCCTCATGGCCTAATCTTTGTGATTTCCAACTGCTGTAGAATTTTCAACATGCACTTTTTCAGGATACCTCATATTTTTTTTTACCCTTATCCAAGCAGGTCAGGTATCTAATCTCACTACCCCAGAGATCAGGTGAGCATGTGATATAATTGGTTCTTGGAAAAATGTCCAGCCCTGAGGTGAAATCAAATCCAGTACATTATGTGCCTGAAGCAGACACCTGCCCTCTCAGCCATGCCTCCCCCGATGTGTGTTTACAATGATTCCACCAATTTATGGACAATGCACACAAAGTTAACACAAGTAAACAAAAAAAGAGGTAGTCTCATATCAGATACTGCCACAGGCTTAGGCCTTCACATATTCTAAGTCAATTGCATAATGAGGTAAGGTGCCCAGTTTCCTTTCTCACTGCCTGTCCTTCCCAGACAACTCCCACAATGATCGGGTACCTATTTTATGAGGCTGGGTCAAGGTCAGAGCCGAACAAGTTAGAAATAATAACCCTGCAACTGTGAGGATTGAATCTAGACCATTTGTTTGGTAAGCAAACACAGCAACTACAATGTACAGCTCATGGAGAGAACTAGACATATACCACTGAATCAAAAGGTGACAAAAAGACGTTAGCGCTGGATAAGACACACATTGAGAGGATAGCATAACTAAAAAGCCCTTTCACTGGGACCCACGGGAAAATGAAATGAAGGGAGACATAAAACACACATGGAGAAGACAATGAGAGGCAGAAATGAATATCGGGAGGACATGGATGGAGCAGCATGAGGTAGCAAAAGACAGCACAGCTTGCCGTGAGCTGGTTGAGGGCCCTTGTCTCAATTGGACATAAAGGTAAGAAGTACGTTGCTGGTCAAATATTGTGGAGAATATAGACAGAGCTGCATGAGATAAAGGATAGAATAGCTTGGAGTGAGCTGGTAGACAACCACATTCCAATGCTGGAGAAGACAGAAGAGAGAGAGAGAGAAAGAGAGAGAGAGAGAGAGAGAGAGAGAGAGAGAGAGAGAGAGAGAGAGAGAGAGAGGAGAGAGAGAGGGGAGAGAGAGAGAGAGAGAGAGAGAGAGAGAGAGAGAGAGAGAGAGAGAGAGAGAGAGAGAGAGAGAGAGAGAGAGAGAGAGAGAAGAGAGAGAGAGAGAGAGGCACACCAACTACTACGCCACTGTGTCTTAAGTAAACATGATAAACAAAACACTCACCAGGTTGTTAATTTCATTCTCTCTGTCAGGTGCACTTTTTGCGGTGGTCTGAAATAATAATAAACAGTTTATGCTACTTGGAAAAAAAAAGATCACCTGCCATGTGGTGATATGCATTAAGTAGGTGTAACACCTGCACACCTGTCAATCAACATTCCATCTAAGCTGCACAGTCATGCTCTGGAGCCCACATTTTTAGCCCTTAGTTCACATATTTTTGGCCCAGAACAGATAAAAAGGACGATGTACAACCAAATGTAAGCTCGCGCATAACAAACCCTTTGTGTTCCATCCAATTGCTACACTAACCCAATCTGCCTCATCCAATTGTTACCCTACCCCGCTCTGCCCTATCCACTTGTTATGCTAACCCACTAAGCCCCATCCACTTGTTAAGCTAACCAACTCTGTTCCATCAAATTGTTACACTAACCCACTGTCCTATCCAGATGTTACACTAACCCACTATGACCCATCCAGGTGTTACACAAACCCACTGTATCATAGTGTTATTTAATCTCCTCCACATCCAAATATTTATTTCTTAAAAACCATCTTCTTAGGTTAGAGCAGAGTGGGGTATGAGATGACAAAGTGGAGTATTGAAGTGTGATATTGGGAAGTGGGATATTGGGAGTCTCTGTGGCGAAGTGGTCAAGCCGTTTGACGTTTGACTCGTGAGCCGAAGGTTGTGGGTTCGATTCCGGGCTGCGTCCTTCGGTTTACGAGTTAGATGTTTCGGAGACTCCCATGGGTCATCGCTAAAAGCTACGGAGTTCGTGCTTTGTGCGATGCTTTCCGTACTGCGGAAAGAGACAGAGCCATATGGGATAAAAACCCGGTGCAATGAAGTCGACCCTGTCGACTTTTAAGCGACTTTTTTTAAAGTGGAGTATGAGGTGACAGAGTGGAGTATGAGGTGACAAAGTGGGGTATGAGGTGACAGAGTGGGGTATAAGATAACAAAGTGGGATTTAAGATAACAGAGTGGGTTATGAGGTGACAGAATGCTTTATAAGATAACTGAGTGGGGTATGAGGTAACTGAGTGGGGTATGAGGTGACAGAGTGGGATATAAGATAACTGAGTAGTGTATAAGATAACAGAGTGGAGTATAAGATAACAGAGTGGGATATAAGATAACAGAGTGGAGTATGAGGTGACAGAGTGGGGTATAAGATAACAGAGTGGAGTATGAGGTGACAGAGTGGGTATGAGATGACAGAGTGGAGTATAAGATAACAGAGTGGAGTATAAGATAACAGAGAGGGGTATGAGGTGACAGAGTGGAGTATGAGGTGACAGAGTGGAATATGAGGTGACAGATTGGAGTATGAGGTGACAGAGTGGGGTATGAAGTCATAGAATGGGGTACGAGATGACAGAGTGGAATATAAAGTCACAGAATGGGGTATGAGGTGGCAGAGTGGAATATGAAGTCACAGAATGGGTTATGAGGTGACAGAGTCGAGTATGAGGGAGGATAAAAACATTTATTGTTAGGGTGACCTGGATGGGAATGAATTGTTGGGAGTCAGGAACTGACCGACATACAGCAAGGAGTTAAACTTGAGGACAACGGCTTTGTTCTAAATAAACTACTTCACTCACCTTGATCATCAAAGCTGTCTGAGTTTCCGACAGCTTCTTCAAACAGCGCTGACCTCCAACAATGATACACACCTGAAACAAAATGTGGCGAAGTTGGTAAAGAGCATCCTCAGAACAACAGCCACATGTGGAAGAAATGATATACGTGGAAGAAAATGATATACGCAGAAGAAATTATATACACGGAAGAAATTATATACACAATAAATGTTTTTTTGCATATCCTTTACAGGACATCGCTGTCAACATCAGCATCTTTCAGCTGTATGTTGATTTCTTGGCAAGATTACGCTCAGTAGTTTGCCATTGCTTTCTGAGCGGCAGGCTCATTATCCCGCAAGTCACGAGCGTGGGTCGAACCACTTCCAGTTCTCGCCTCACTGTGAGACCCTGCGTGGATAAATGGGATTACGGAGAAAGTGGTGTAACCCCTCAGCCAGAGAGACCGGCATATACACAGTAGTAATGATATATATGGAAGAAATGATATGCACTGAAGAAATGATATACATGGAAGAAATGATATACTCGGAAGAAATTATAAATACGGAAGAAATTATATTCACTGAAGAAATGATATACACAGAAGAAATGATATACATGGGAGAAATTATATACACGGAAGAAATGATATACACAGAAGAAATGATATACATGGAAGAAATTATATTTCCGGTTACCATTTTTTCAGTTTGAGGTAACTGAAGAAATAATGGTATGGTTTGTAAAAGACACGTCCATTGCACATAAGTATCTTTCTAAGTGCTTGAGTCTCCTCCCATAGACTGCACAAGGAGAATCTCAGTATAATGTACAAACTGCATAGAAAAATTATGGTATACTTCTCCAGATCCTGAGGTAGTCTAGCCTTCTTCAAAAATTGAGGAAAACTCATAGAATTGTAAACTGCATGTGTTAAAAATCTCTTGGAAATTTCAAATAGAAAAGAATTTCTAAGTTATAAAACGCTACCCACAATTTTATGGCATCTGTGGCTTAGGAGAAAGTGAAACCCGACAGACTGAATCCAGCGGTCTAAATCAGCCGCAGACAATTTGCAAGCAGACAGACCACTTTACAACCATTCTGATGGTATCAGCCGAACTATCTACTGAACTAAACATGTCTAGAAAAAAAATCACCAAAAATTTAGTTGCTTATCCTTTACAGGATGTCGCAGTCAACCCCAGCATTTTTTGGCTGTTTGTGATTTCTTAGCAAGTTTACGTTCAGTACTTTGCAAGAACGACTCGTACTCATACCATTGTATGAAAGCCAACACAAGGCAGTCTGCTTCCAAAACGCCCACAAGTGTGTTTCAAACTCGGTCCATGGGATTGCTAATTCCGTTCGTATCCCTGTCACTACAAACAGCCAATAAATGCTAGGCTAACAATGTTCTGTAAAGGATTTGCAACTTTCTTTAAACCCATAAAAGAAATAAATAAATAAACAACTAATATCTCAAGCATATGTGATTCTGTGCTACACACATCGGATTCTCCCCGATACTATGGAGTGCAGGCACTGTGTTGAGAACTACCTTCTGTGAATTATGGAAGGAGGTTGGAGCACTTATGGATACATTTGTGTGCACATAGGAAGTCAGTACAAATAGTACAGGACCTCTCTTCATACAAATCACGTATGTGGTGCTCGTCCTGTATTTTGATTGATTGATTGATTGATTGATTGATTGATCTAGGAACCGACATCACAGCATTCGGGACATTCCCATAAGCGCTCCGTCTCCATCCTCAGCAACCAGCGAAGAGTTCCAACACTAATAGTTCCAGTAGCAATCTGATTATATGTCCGTCTCGCCTTTCCTCTGAGCGTCGTCCTGTATTTTAAGAGCCACCAGCACTCAACGGGCGATTTTGAAATATTACGCTGGCCGTCTTTGCTTCCCAGAGATGTTCTGCTACCAGTCTTAGTCTAGTGAACCTGGGAGCCCACCTCAATGATGATTTGAATACATGGCACAGGTCTGCATGGCCGAATGGATAAGAAAGCGTGTTCTTAAACATCCGGTGTGCTGATGAAGAGAAAGCGGTTCGACCCCTACGCCGGACAGCTGGACTAAAATGTTGACCTGTCGTCCTTGACTTGGGGACATTAATTACAAATACCTCTGAAGTCGGAGTGGGTTCACCTGATGGCGAAGGACACTGTTAATAGGGAAAGCTAATCCACATGCAAAATTCAGTCCATAACTACTATAAATAGCGTGTATGAGCCACGCGGTCGTAAAATGACATCTAACCTAATTTAACTTGACACGGCATACTAGAACATGTGTTAGTTCACTGGGCCAGGGGGAGTGGGGAGGCTGATGGCGGTTAACGATAACAGCAGAAGCTGCAGAAGCAGCAGCACTAGTAGTAATAGTAGCGGCAGCAGTAGTGATAGTAGAGGAAGAGAAGGAGTGGAAGAAATGTATGCTTCTATTATTCAGACTGTCTTCAGTTTACTTCTTTCTATGTTGTTGTGGTAGTGGTTGTTGTTGCCACGTGGCAGTAATAGTAGTAATATAAGCAGCAGCAGTAGAAGAAGAAAAAGAAAACAAAGATGAAACAGAAGTAGAAATGAAGACATAAGAAATATCACAGGTACCACTCCCAGCATTGTCTTCTGTTTACTTACTTCTAGAGGAAGAAATGTATGTTTCTGTTACTCACATACTGTCTTCTGTTTACTTACTTCTAGAGGAAGAAATGTATGTTTCTGTTACTCACATACTGTCGTTTGTTTACTTACTTCTAAAGGAAGAAATGTATGCTTCTGTTACTCACATACTGTCGTTTGTTTACTTACTTCTAAAGGAAGAAATGTATGTTTCCGTTACTCACATTCTATCTTCTGTTTACTTACTTCTAAAGGAAGAAATGTATGTTTCCGTTACTCACATTCTATCTTCTGTTTACTTACTTCTAAAGGAAGAATGTATGATTCTGTTACTCATATACTGTCTTCTGTTTACTTACTTCTAGAGGAAGAAATGTATGCTTCTGTTACTCACATAATGTCGTCTGTTTACTTACTTCTAAAGGAAGAAATGTATGCTTCTGTTACTCACATACTATCGTTTGTTTACTTACTTCTAAAGGAAGAAATGTATGTTTCTGTTACTCACATTCTATATTCTGTTAACTTACTTCTAAAGGAAGAAATGTATTTTTCCATTACTCATATTCTATCTTCTGTTTACTTACTTCTAAAGGAAGAATGTATGATTCTGTTACTCACATACTGTCTTCTGTTTACTTACTTCTAGAGGAAGAAATGTATGCTTCTGTTCCTGGCCCACTTGTAAACACGGAAGATGTGGATGCCTGCAGGGATACACAGAATCAGAAATACAACTTTCCACCACAACAAGAAATGTGTGACATCATCTTGCACAATTTTAACAAGAAATTACATCACGGTGTTGTTAGGTATTACTTCATAAATTAAAACTTTATCTACATTTCTATAGCATGATATCAAGCACAATACTTGGCTATCATTGCCAATGTGGTAACATACAGTTGCGAGTCATGGACCATTTCCCATTCACTAAAGAAGAAAAATTAGGCTTGTGAGCTTAAATGTTATAGAAAAGTTCTTAGAATACTGTGGAACAAAAAGAAGAAATAAGCTGGTATTTTACCAGATATGGACATAGAATAAATTTGGCTCATAAATTGGCATTTTACCAGATCTGGACATAGAAGACATCTAACTCATAAATTGGCATTTTACCATATCTGGACACAGAAGAAATCTGGCTCATAAACGACATCATGTCTCAGAAACTAAATATACTTGGCCATGTTTTTGGTGTGCTCGATAGCTTTGAACTTGAGCTTAGTCCATACACACTTATTCTAGTAGCACTGGACCGAATTTTGCGTGTGGGTTAGCTTTCTCTATTACCAGTGTCCCTCGCAATCAGTCAAACCCACTCCGACTTCAGTGGTACTTGTAATTTATGTCCCCAAGTCAAGGACAAAAAGTCAACATTTCCTCTGGAGAAAACTAAGCAGACTAAGAGAAGGATCATGCTGCATGGACAACACAAGGTCTCTACAATTCAGCCCAGGCTTTGTGCTATTTTTGAAGCACCATGTAACAAACTATCGTCTGTCCAGACGGCATGGTGCCTGTAATAGTAGTAGTAATAGCCTTTTCCAGGCACTCTGTTAGCTCCTCTGGCAGTCCAGGGTGTTCACAACATTCATCTCAGAAACCACAGGTCCGTTATAAAATTTCATACAGATGCTTTCAGAGACTTCCATCTTTTAATCGATCTGAAGGACACTTTCATATTGCATCATTCCATACAGATTTTATTTTTTTAAATTTGCGTTCACTCACTTTGAAGTCAAGCGTAATCCATACATGTGCTACTACTTTTAGTAGCACTGGACTAATTTTTGCGTATGGATTAGCTTCATCTATTACCAGTGTTCCTCGCCATCAGGTGAATCCATCCTGACTTCTGAGGTACTTGTAATTTACGTCCCCAAGTCAAGGACAAGAAATCAAAATGTTATTCTTCTTCTTCTTCTTCTTCGTTCATCCGGAGTTTTTTTTTCCGGATGTGATTGCGTTGTGCCTGTTTACAGCAGAGCTGCGTTCTTGCGCCGTTAGGCCGACACATCCGACTTCTGCGGGCATTTGTTGACCGGGTTAACCTTCCCGGGGAAATGTTATTCCATAAGGCCAGTGTACGCATTGAACTCGCTACCTCAGCATCAGCATACTGGAAGTTTAAAAGCATGTGCTATTAACCATTCAGCCATGCTGACTTCCCCTTACAGATGTTAACTATAGCATCACGTATTAGAGGTTCCTACACATAAATTCTGCAACATCATACAACAACATTTCATAAAATATTAACTAAATCCTCATGTTTTAGTAGTTCATAAAGCAAACTTTCTGTAACATACTACAACATACTTACCGCAACTTCATCTTATAGCGCTCCATAAAGTAACGAGCCACTGTGCATTCTACAGTCTGGCCACTTTGCATCTGAAGGGGGAATCTGAGAAACATAATAGTCTGCTAAAGACGACTCCAAGAAAACGAATATTTCTTTTACTGTAACATTTATTTATCTCTTATCTAGCCTTATTTTGATGATGATCATTGCTCAACATTTGCCGTTTTCAATCTTGACCCTGGTCTTTGACAAAACCATACTTCTAAGCCAATATAAACTCCTGCTGGTCTTTGAGAAAACCATATTTCTAAGCCACTACAATCACCTGCTGGTCTTTGAGAAAACCATACTTCTATGTTACTACAACCTCCTGCTGGTCTTTGAGAAAACCATACTTCTATGTCATTTCTTCTTCTTCTTCTTCTTCTTCTTCTTCTTTGCGTTCATCCGGAGTGTTTTTTCAGATGTGATTGCGGTGTGTTGTTATGCCCCCTTGGGTCAAAACCCTTGGGCCAACTCACCCGACTTTCAAGTGTGTTTTTGACCAGGTTAGCATTCCTGTGAGACTCTCACTTTTGTGGTACCATCCACATCCCAGCTGGTCAAGTTGGAACAGTCGAAGACTTCATGATCATCCTTCAAGGGAAGGCAGGGACAGTCCATGGCATTTTCCGCCATCCAGGGTTGCTTCCATAGTTACAGGGCCGACACATAGCGCCCTGGTGCTGGGCTTACCGAGGGAATCATCACGTCCTGCTAACAGTTGCTTTAATTCCTCACTTCAATATATTGGGCATTTCATTCGCCCCGGGCTGTTCCCTGCACAAAGCAGACAGGTCTGCAGACGGTATCCACTCAGCGAGTTTTCGATTCGGAGATGTGCTTGTCGTTGTGCCCGTCAGAGCTGTTCCAGGCATGACGGACATTCGGAAAAACTACCTAGTCAGAGCTGTTCCGAACAAGAGCGTCATTCGGAAACTAGGTAGTCAGAGCTGTTCCTAGCATGTGGGACATTCGGACTCGTTCGACATTTCACTCGGACGTAATTGCGTAGTGCCAATTTTTATTTTGCCACCCGTAGGCCAGCACTTCTGACTTCAGCGGGCATTTTTTAATGAGGTTAGCCTTCCTCAGGTTTCGGGGCACGTTAGACTTTTACTGTTGTGGTGTCGCCCACATCTCAGCTGGTCAGGGTAGAATGGTCAAAGACATCACGGTCAGCCCTCAAGGGAAGGCAGGGGCAGACCATGGGCATTCCCTGCTATCCAAGGAGGCTTCCATAATTGCAGAGCCAGCACATATTGCTCTGAGACTGGGCTCACCCAAGGAATTGCCACGTCCTGCTCATGGCTGCTTTGATTCCTCACTTACATGTATTGGGCATTTCGCTTGCCACTGGTCGCTCAAGCACAAACCAGGAACGGACAGTCTAGGGACGACATCCACTAGGTAAGCTTTTGCTTCGGACTTCTGACCATGCAATCGATTCGTTAGCCAAGTGTTCCATTTTTTGTTATTGAGATGTTCTTCCATCTTTGAATACACTCTCTGTGAGCATAGACATTTTTCATAACTATTTCGTGCGACTGGGGCACTTTTCTACCTTTAGTACTCGCTCATGAGGTAGGCTACATGTGCTGCCGGCTCAGCACCTTACCTCCATACATCAGTGAGCGAAAAAAATGGCCAGGCCCTCTCATCCGAGGATCCCTCATATCCCCCAGCTGAGAACCTTCAAAACAAGTATCTGAACTGAGCTATGTAGCGTGCTCAGCATCTCACTTCCATTTTTCGGTAGGTTTGTATCGGCCCGGCTCTCACGTCCGAGGATTAATGGCTTAGAGGCGTTCAGCATTATGCCTCAGCTGAGAGCCTCAGTGCTTGTGTCCGGACCAAGAACTTCTGCCTTCATGCGCCTGATTTAACTTTGACTGCTATCCTCAGTCTACCTGCAGAGCAGCAGGTTGTGTCTCTCTTGGTCTGGTCCCTAAACAAAGTCCTGTCCGACACATAGTTGTGCTTCCATTGGCATAGCTCTTGAGGTCATTGGGACATGCAAGGCACCCCCCCCCCCCCCCCCCCCCCCCCAACCACGACAAGGTGGAGACACATCGGGAGGGCTATGTCATTTCAACCTCTGGCTGGTCTTTGAGAAAATCATACTTCTAAGCCACAACAACATCCTGCTGGTCTTTGAGAAAACCATACTTCTAAGCCACAACAACCTCCTGATGGTCTTTGAGAAAACCATACTTCTAAGCCACTACAACCTCCTGGTGGTCCTTAAGAAAACCATACTTCTTTGCCACTATAACCTCCTGCTGGTCTTTGAGAAAACCATACTTCTAAGCCACTACAACCTCCTGGTGGTCCTTAAGAAAACCATACTTCTTTGTCACTATAACCTCCTGCTGGTCTTTGAGAAAACCATACTTCTATGTTATTTCAACCTCTGGCTGGTCTTTGAGAAAACCATACTTCTAAGCCACAACAACCTCCTGCTGATCTTTGAGAAAACCCTACTTCTAAGCCTCTCCAACCTCATGCTGGTCTTTGAGAAAACCATACTTCTATGTCATTTCAACCTCAGGCTGGTCTTTGAGAAAACCATACTTCTAAGCCTCTCCAACCTCATGCTGGTCTTTCAGAAAACCATACTTCTAAGCCTCTCCAACCTTTTGCTGGTCTTTGAGAAAACCATACTTCTAAGCCACAACAACCTCCTGCTGGTATTTGAGAAAACCATACTTCTAAGCCACTACAACCTCCTGCTGGTCTTTGAGAAAACCATACTTATAAGCCTCTCCAACCTCCTGGTGGTCTTTGAGAAAACCATACTTCTAAGTTACTACAACCTCCTACTGGTCTTTGAGAAAACCATACTTCTAAGCCTCTCCAACCTCCTGGTGATCTTTGAGAAAACCATACTTCTAAGTCACTACAACCTCCTGCTGGTCATTGAGAATGCCACCCTCTCTAAAACCACTTAGAAAACCAACTACAGTGATCTGCTAGGCTGCAGATAGTCTAAAAAGTAAGCATACATTTGTTAAAGATAAGCCCTAGTAATGAAAGAAGGTTTAACTTACGACTGTGTTTGCGCAGGTCGTCTTGTGACATTGATCACTCTGTACTTCCGTCGCATTGTGCCACAATGGGTGATCTCAACCTTCAGACCTAAAGGAAACGAGAAGTAAAATTGGTAGGCTTTACTAGAACACACCAGAATCTCCATGGTGATGTGTTTACACCGGCTGCCTCGAGCTCCGATGTTGTGGGTTGAACTCTGGACTAAGCCATTCGTTCATGAGTGTGATTTTCTCTGAGACTCCTGGGGATCATCGCTGAATGACCGGTACTCATACCATTGTATGAAAGCTAGCGTAAAGCAGTTTGATTCCAAATCGCCCACAGCTGTGTTATATATGCGGTATGCGGGATTGCAAATTGCATTTGTAACATCTTCACCACTGCGCCAAAACAGCTAAACAACTACAAATAAATTACAAGTATTCATGAACTGATGCCATAAAAATGGCCCTTAAAACTTAGATTCCAATGATGGTCCTTTAGGCCAAAAAAGTGTTTGACATGTCATATTCATGGCAGTGATCTGATGTCTGGAGACCCAAGCGACATGTGCACATGGCCAATTTGCAAACTTTACATTTTGTTAAAATTTGGCTGTGTAGTCAATTGTGTCCTGTTGTCAAATGCAAAATGATTTGTTCTGGTCTTCATAAAATAGTAATTGTCTTCTGCTGGTGTTGATGGCTTTCTAACTGATTTTATGATTCTTTTCTTTTGGTGGTATGTGACTGGTACATATGGTTGCTCCTCTGTTGCACCTTCCTTAGCTAGTTGATCTTCTTTCTCGATTCCAGACACTCCACATTGCGATAGTGATCTTACAGCCTACAGTCATAAGTCTGAACAAAATGGCTAAAGCAGAAATCTGCCCAGACTTGTAAATAGCTTGTGAAATAGCTTAAAACCGAATATAACAAACCTTTAATTTCCTTTGTGAACTTGATCCTTTGGGCATCCCCAAGAGGGCGCTTTTGATCTCTGATGTTGGGCAGATCCAGCACCTCACACATGAAATCAATGACTGGTTGCTTCTTATAGAAAGCTGTTGCAGACACTGTATGGATGAAAGGTTAGAACATACATATTTACACAACTCCAACCACAAATTGACACATGCAAATCCCAACATCAGAATATTCTGGCTTATTATAGAATGCTGTTGCAGACACTGTTTGGATAAAAAGTAAAGCTGTTGCAGACCTGTATGGATGAAAGAATAGAATGTACATATTTACACAGCTCCAACCACAAACTGACACATGCAAACCCCAACATTAGAATATTCTGACTTATAGAAAGCTGTTGCAGACACTGTATGGATGAAAGGTACAGCTGCTGCAGACACTACATGTATCAAAAGTTAGAACGTGCATATTTACACAGCTCCAACCACAAACTGGTGTAGTGCTTACCTGCCAGCCAGGTGGCCACAGATTTCAATCCGCAATGGGGCAATTTTTTTTAATTGACCTGGGCTCCCAAGCAGACCCAGTCTAAAACCATCCATCCATCATGTGCCATGCCGGTAAGTGTGGGCGGTCATGTTCTGCCATCTCACTCGATCACCAGAGTCACCGTTTCTCTGATTATCGATAAGATTGCAGTACATGATATTCTTGGCATCTGTAAAGAAGGTAGTTTGCCATTGCTTTCCTTCCTAGCAGTGACCATACTGGTCGATAACCGTAGCCATTGTCTCCCAAAAAAGGAGATCCTCTGCCTACCGTCGTGAAGCTGGAGACCATAATCTACAACTATCTGTCAGCTGCTCTTCAACTTCATCCACCACCTGCACCCATGGCTTCACGTAACCCTGATCGGGGGGCTAAAAGGGTACTCCACCTTGCCCAATGTTTAGGGAAATAAAGGTGGCCTGCCTGACACTGACCACATCATCCACTGAGTGCTGACTGATCTACACAAAAACGGGTGAAGCACCATGTACCCAATGTGTGTTATGACGTCTAAAAAAGTCCTTTGCTTTTACTTTCATCACAATCCCATATGTGCAAATCCCAATATCTTCTTCTGCGTTCATCCGGAGTTTTTTTTTTCGGACGTGATTGCGTTGTGCCTGTTTACAGCACAGCTGCGTTCTTGCGCCGTTAGGCCTGACACATCCGACTTCTGCGGGCATTTGTTGACCAGGTTAACCTTCCCGAGGAAATCCCAATATTAGAAGATTATGATTTAGTTTTGGTCATAGATCACTGTCATTAAACACATATGTCCATAAGTGTTCCAGTCCCCTCCCATAGAGAATTTCATCACAGTGCACATACTCCATGGCACCGACCAGTATTCAAATGTGTGTATGCCAAATGACACTTGCTATAAATATTCCATTTGTGGTAAATGTAATCATCTCACAAGCCGAAAGATCACAACTACAAAGCCAGATCGATCATGCTAAAGAAACAAATCAAGCTACTTCAAACACTGGCACCAACCAGAGACAATGAAAAACTGCTTGCTGAAATAAAGGAGATCCAGCAAAACATCAAACAAGAGGTGGAGCACATGGTGCAGACGACAAAGAAGAATGAAGAGATCCTACAAGCAATCAAAGCAGAAAGAGAGATGCTAAGAACTGAAAGGGAGCTAACCCAAAACAAACCAGCAGAAGCCACGGAAAAGATCACAGAGAAGCCGCAAGATGAAACCCAACAAAAGACTGAGCCGGAACAGCAAGCTAAGGCCAGCAGCCCAACCATGACGCCCAAGAGGGAACCACTATCCCGCCGGATCTCTGAAGGCGGCACAGAATACCAACTTCCACCTACCCTGGAGGAATGCCTAGAATTGGCAAGGAGAGAGGCAATTAGAGAGGAACTCAAGCGCAAAGAATTCAGAAGGCGATGGGAAGAAAAAGAAAAGAAGAAGCCCAAGAAACTCAGGGGGAAACCGATAGAATACCCAGATTTACACTATGACAGTGAGGCCGACTTCGAGTACTATATAGATGACGGAGAAATCGTCCCATGGCTGACCACGGAGGAAGAAATGGAAAGACAACAGGAACTCAAACTCGAAAGAGAACAAAGGCGCAAGGAAGAAAATGAAAACATCGAAAAGCTTCTACAGGCAATACACAAAAAAGGAGGCAAAAAGACCAAATAAAAAGTCCTTATAAGGACTGCAACCAGTTAAGCCAGACGAGCCAGGAGTCTTTACTAACCAAATAAATCACCAGAGGAGACGGGTACAAAGGACAGCTTGCCGACCAATCCCCCAGCTGACATCACAGACACAAATGCTTACATAACCAGTCTGAGATAGGACTCACTCGTAAGAGCGCACAAGACAAGAAACAGGGTAAAAATACCCACATTAACCACGGACCTCAACTCTAACCACAGCTGAAGAAGCAGGTTGAACAAGGCCGAATTTGGAATTTTTGTTTTTGAAAATTGGAATTGGAAATGTAATTCACAGAAATATCAACGACTGGGGGAACTCCAGAAGCTACTGAGATCGACCATAAACACATTCACAAGTAATGACTGACACTCACAGAAGAAGAAGAAGTAGAAATGATATCTTAATACACAATATAACAATTGAAAGCTATAGTTATCATATCGGTATTCAAACCTGTCGCATCAAAATGACAGCAACTTGCTGCATGAACAAATGTATTTTCATGCATGGCCAAGGGGGTTAAGTTGAGAATTGGGAATCAAAGACCATACAAGACAATACAACAATTGAAAGTTCTACATACACCAGTATTGGAATCCTAATGTGTCCATAAATATTCAAGTAAAGTAAGCCAACCCCTTAATAGATTTGTTCGTGATTGGGTGGATATGACACATTAAGTGTTCAAATGAACAAACGAACGAACTTTATTTTCAAAGGGTCATAAATTAGGCACGCAGGCCCGTCTTACATTCAGCCCTTCAAATCACTTATCTTTCGTTCATCAATTATCTTTTGTGCATGTTACATTCACATAGGAAAACAAAAACATTGCCAAATGAAATCCAACACAACACAAACACTGCTGGGCACCTACCATCAATGTTAAGTGTCATCTTCCAGTGCGATGGTCGCACAGACTGATGAAAGCCAAACCAGACCTCTCGGCCACCACCAAGAGGCACACCATTGCCGTCAGGGGGAGAGAAGAAAGATCTACCTACTGGTGTATAACTGAAAATAACACAACACTTAAACTGTCATTCCTGGGTTCAACATCAAAGAGCGACAGGATTTCATTTCCAGAACTACTACTACTGGCAAGCTGTCTTGACAGATGATAGTTTGTTACACTGTGCTTCAAAAAGGCATAATAACTATAACCCATGATGGTAGACCAGTGATGGAGTTATACCTCTCTCTCTCTCCATAGCACCAAAGCCTGGGCTGAATTGTATAGGCCATGAGCTGCCCTTGCAGCATGATCCCTCTCTCGGCCTGCCTAGTTTACTCCAAAGGAAAGGTAACACCAATACATCTGGAACAAGACAAGCTGCAGAAGCTGCCAGATCAGCAAAGCAATGCTCTGTCTGTCTGCCTGTCGGAGCTTCGATCCAGACCAGTTGCCAACCATGGCTTAGGGCCTGGTCTGCCCTGAAACAACATTTAGTATTTGGGTTGCATTTCCTTGGACCAGGATAAGGCTTGTACCCTCCCAATCGCACTCTTTTGCCCGAAGCCATTGGCACAATGTGGGATGTCGAGTTTGGCAAGCGCCGCCCAACATTCAGCGCTAACAAAAAGCAGGTAGTACCATCTAGTGTCATACGGTAGCTCAGCCATATCTGACTAAGACGTGAACACAAGAAAGATAATTTATTATTATAATTATTATTTAAACGGTAATGGCTAAAGGGGGAGAGGATCAATTTCTTTGCACCAAGTGTACCCCATCTGGGGCTCAGTCTCAGTCCACAAAATGGCAAGCTGCCACCAAGGGCTGAGCACAGAGCACAAACCCCCTTAGCTACAGTGATGATTCTAAGGGCCTCTGGGAAAATTACACTCATGGTCTGAAAGAAGCAGTCTGAAAACGAACCCACGACCTTCAGAGAGCAAGACAATCAGTTTTATTTTCTGAATTGTGGTCTGGTGATACTCACATTGCTTTATGTTTTCTTTTATGTGGAGAAATACCTCTTCCTATGGTGTATTGATTCCCAATACAAAAATTGCTGAATAATTCTCAGTTTTCCATCATTACCCCATGTCCATGTTTCCCCTTGATCTCTTTATCTGAAAGATACAGTCTGAAAATGAGCCCGCGACCTTCAGACAGAAAGACAAATGACTGAAACATTTCATCAAGGAGAATCCCAATTATTTCATTATTATTATTATTATTATTATTTCATATTATTATTATTATTTCAGGGTGTATTTTTAATGACTGTGCAGTGTGTGAAAATATTGCCGGTCCAAGTTTTGTATTTACCTATTATGTCCCATGAACTGTCCATGAATTGCATAAACTACTTAATTATTTACTTATTTACACACTAACTTATTTGCTTATTTACATCCAAACTTATTTGCTTACTTGCTTATTTACTTATTTACATACTAACTTAGTTGCTTAATTGCTGATTTACTTATTTACAAACTAACTTATTTGCTTACTTGCTTATTTACATAGTAACTTATTTGCTAATTGCTTATTTACTTATTTAATACAAACTTATTTGCTACTTGCTTATTTACATACAAACTTATTTGCTACTTCATTCATCTCTTGCGTGTAATTGGTGTGCCAGGATGTAAAACCAGGAGTTTCTACTCAAGATCTGCGCGGGTGCTACGGAGTTCGTGCATCGAGCGAAGCCATCCTTGAGTGAATTTTCAGCAGCGTGTGGTGGTTCAACAGCAGTCTGTGTTTACGTTTTTTCAACATGGCGGAAGAACGTGTTTTTTCCGAGCGATCAGCAGTCACCATAACGAAGCGGCGTGGTAGCCGCGCAGGGACAAAGAAGCAAGGTAAGCGCGGTGGTTTGAGGCGTTTTAGACTCAAGTGTCACCGTCTAGGACTCAGGAACATCCGTATTCTATATTGGAACTGTGCCAGTGTAAAACAACGGGGCTCTATTTTAGAAACCCTAGTTTACAGGAACGACATTGTAGCACTCCAGGAGACGAGGCTGGGCGATCAGCTACTCCGAATTGCCGGCTTCAAATGTTTCTACAACAGACGACATCTGGGAACGGCGATTCTCGTTCGCGACAGCATGGTGGCGTCAGAGCTAGACACGTCCAGTTGGGACAGTGATGATATACAAATACAGGCGTTGAGAGTTCATTCCAGTATACCATTCGTGTTGGTTAATGTTTATGCCCGCAATGCGAGTATGGACGCCCAGAAGTGGCAGTGCTTAAGTGGCATATTAGGCCACGAGAGAAATGTTATTTTCTGTGGTGACTTCAACGCTAAAGGCAGAGCATGGGGAAACACTTCCTCCAATACACAAGGGGAGGAGCTCGAGACTGCACTGGAAACCATCGACCTGGTTTGTATTAACAGTGGCTGTGTCACCAGGACAGCAAGCCGTCCAGGCGATGTGGACAGTGCTATTGATCTGGCGCTAGTTTCACCTTCACTCACTACATTGTGTAGATGGGGTGTCCTAGGACACCATGGCAGCGACCACCACCCGTGCAGCATATTGGTGGAGAAAGGCAGAACCAGGCAGCACAAGCTAAAGGTAAAGACGTTCCAGTATGACAGTACAGGGCAAGATGTGGTGAGTAAAATAAGACGTGACAAGCGCAGAACGTTTCAGGGCAGGAAAAAAAGCTGGGAGCAGCCACCGTGGTGGAGTTTCGAGGTGGAGAAGGCCTGGGTGGATAAGCGTAGTGCTGTAAGGAGATGGCAAAATGCCAAGAAGAACAGAGCTGGTCATCCTAGTCCCTGCTTGCACTTAGAAAGAGAGATGCACACAAAAGTAAGCTATTTCAAAAAACTGGTCAAGGTGGTTAAAAGCGAAAAATGGGCAGAGGTGTGTCAAAGAGTAAGCACAGACAAGTCACTGAAATTGTTCTGGCGACTACATAAAAGCATGAGTGGTGTAGTCAAGAATAAGAGCATTTCAGACTTCCAAGGTGCTGACCTCACCTGGCAGAGGACTGACGAGGACAAGGGCAAAGCCCTCTTTGAACGCTACCTTGAGCAGGGCAACCAGACAGACATGGGAGGCCGAAATCTGGCCAAGGAGGTCACCTCAGACAGATGCAAGGCTCAGAACACTTCGGAGGAAGACACAGTGACAGTGAAAGAAATCAAGGCTGTGCTTCGACGATCAAAAAACAGTGCTCCAGGTCCTGATGGCATAAGATACGACGACATAAATAGGTGTACCGACAATGAGCTAGAGAAACTAGCAGACTTGTACAACAACAGTATAGGGAGTGCTAGCATCAAGGAGGAATGGTTACACAGCTATCTGATTCCCTTGCCGAAGCCTGACAAAGACCACAAAAAAATTCAGGGATATCGAATTATAACCATGCAGAATACAATAGGCAAGCTGCTGGAGAAGGTAATTGCCAGGAAAATATCAAGCCAACTAGAGAGGCAAGGTTTTCCCTGGGTGGGTACCGTCCAAAAAGAGAAACCTGGACCAATGCAGCAGTCTTTGCCCATGATGTCAAGAAGGTTTCCACTCAGGCACTGAAACCGTTGCTGCAGCGATTGATCTTGAGGACGCATACAACAGAGTACCACTGGATTTTTTAATGTTTCAGCTTCTTGAACTAAACGTAAGTCCATTCCTCCTTAGTTGGATCGCTTCAGCCCTCTACCAACGGAAAGTAGTTTTTAGATGTGGCAGTTGGACTTCGGAACCAACAACAATATATCCTGGCCTACCACAGGGATCACCATTATCTCCGGTACTGTTCAACGCCTACACAGTGAGAATCACCAGTGAGCAGATCACTGGACCTGGCAGGACATTGTCGTATGCCGATGATGTTTTAGTGTATCGTCAGGGTAAGGATAGAGAGGAGGTTGCTGTGGAACTACAAACCGAACTCGATCGCATAAGTACTTGGTGTGATGAAGCTGGGGCAATGGTCAACCCAACAAAGGCAACAGTGACTTGGTTCTCGTTGAATAATCATATTGTCAACAATCCAACACCAACTGTAATGCTGTGTTCAGAGACTGTGGAAAGAACGCAGGCAATGAATTACCTGGGGATATGGTTTGATCGAAGCCTTGCTTATAATGTGCACATAGACCAGGTGATAACAACGGCCAAGCGGGGTTTGGCAGCGATGCGGGTGATGGCAGCAGCAAACTGTGAGCAGCGCCATCTATGTCTTCTGTACGAGGGGCTGGTCATGTCTGTTTTGGAGTATGCAATGGCAATCCTGACTCTCAGCCATAAGCAGATAGAAAGGATGGAAAGGATACAGAATGAAGCTATGCGCATTATTCTTGGATGTACAAGAGATACAGCATGCAGGGCGATGCACTACCTTCTTGATTTTCCAACCATTGAAGAGAGACTACAAGTTTGCAGGGCACGCGCCTACCTCAGAATTAACGCAAACACACAACATCCACTGCATAGTGAAATTAGGAAGGTGAAGGGCAGCAGGTTAAAAAGAGGACGGTCGTGGATGGGTCAAGCCGAAGACATTCTTCAACAGGTGTGTTCACTTGAGGACTTAGAACCTGGCGAGGAGTGGGTGCAAGTGCCAACAGACTTCTGCACATCCTTTTCAGTTTGCATCCAACTAGATAGAAAATGCAGACAAGAAAATCCGGCTGCTGTGGAGGCTGAAGTATAAGCGTTGATTTTCGAGAATTCGCTAGACGGTGACGCGGTCATCTACACAGATGGGTCGGTCGTCCTGACATGTGAGAAGCTCATGGGCCTTTACAGCTCGGGCCGGAGGGAGAATTGTGAAGGAGGACTCTGGTGCTTTCACTGAAACCACACGTAGCCTGACCATGGAAGTCATGGCAGTAAGTAAAGCAATAACATGGCTCGAGACACAGACATTCACTAGGGCTTGTTTCCTTAGCGACTCAATGAACATGATCAAGAGGATAGAGGAGGGGTCGATCCGAAAAGAATGGTTGCTGCCTCTGAAGCGGTCTCGGCTGGCAAAGATTAGTTTCATCTTCGTGCCAGGTCATGCGGGAGTACAAGGAAATGAGCGGGCTGACAAGCTCGCAGGTGAGGCTACTGTGGAGGGCGGACGCGCCATGGACCAGGCTGACATTCTGAATGCTCTACGAGAAGTGAGACTTTTGCGAGAACCAAGTGATGACTGTGAATCTACAACAATGGCCAGACTGCGGGAGCAGCAAATTAAAAGAGGGGTGGCCAAACAAGAACACTACGCAGGAAGCCAAAGAAGATTGATAAACCAACACAGAACTGGCGTCGTTAGCCGCTACAAGCTGCGGGATTTGCTGAGGAGGGGATCCGAGCACTTATGGACTGAATGGTTCGATGTGCAACGAGGATGATCTGTCGACTAACTAACTAACTAACTTATTTGCTACTTGCTTATTTACAAACTAACTTATTTGCTTACTTGCTTATTTACTTATTTAATACAAACTTTCTTGCTTACTTATTTACACACTAACTTAGGAGTACTTATTTACACTAAATTACTTATTTGCTTTCTTATTTATATAATAACTTACTTATTTGCTTACATGCTTCTGTGTTGGCATTCTGGCGGCGGCATGATGCACAGTGTACCTGTGCGAGCTGTTGGATTGCGGAGACTCCTGTCTGTTCCACTTTTCACAGTGGACAGTGGGGAGCATTTTGTGTGATATTCACTGGCACAGAAACAGAGCATAATGGGGACGACCTGTTGCCGTGAAGTTGGAACCTCAACTAACTAACTATGCTTGCTTATTTCTTATTTACATACTAACTAACTTACTTATTTGCTTACTTATTTACTTACTTCCTTGTTAATTTACTAACACCCCAACACCACTATCTGCTATGGAACTACACTTTCCTTCTACATGAAACACCAGAGACCACAAACTTACATTTTGCTGGACAGCTGCCTCAAGACAACATCCAGGGCCTGCAAGGAATCCCCCGGAATAGTCTGTGTCTTGCCATCTAGCGCTTCCATGAGAGCAGAGAAGCTGACTTGACCAACAAACTTCATGGCCACTCTAAAAACACGATCACGGCCTTCGCCAGGTAATGTGACCTCCAGCTCCACCTAGTGACACAACATCGATATCAAGATGTTGAGATATGGTGTGTTTTGTTTGTTTTTTTTGGGTGGGGGGGGGGGGGGGGGGGGGGGGGGTTGTTTCAAAGCTCGCTTGCTTTGAACTCAAGTGTAGTCCAGACACACTATTTCTAGTAATACTGGACTGAATTTTGCGTGTGGATTAGCTTTACCTATTAACAGTGACCCTCGCCATCAGCCAGATCCACTCTGACTTCAGAGGTACTTGTAATTTACATCCCCAAGTCAAGGACGATAGGTCAACATTTTAGTCCAACTGTCCGGTGTAGGGGTTGAACCCCTTACCTCAGCCTCAGCACACCGGATGCTTAAGAACACATGTTCTTATCCATTCGGCCATGCTGACCTGAGATATGGTTTGAGACAAGAATGGTGAAAATTCCTTGGATTGCCAAAATAAGTAATCTTCTTCTTCTTCTTCTTCTTCTGCGTTCATCCGGAGTGCTTTTTTCAGACGTGATTGCGTTGTGCCTGTTTACAGCAGAGCTGCGTTCTTGCGCCGTTAGGCCGACACATCCGACTTCTGCGGGCATTTGTTGACCGGGTTAACCTTCCGGGATAAGTAATCTAAATATTCAGAAAGAGGCTAAGACACAAAGGTGGCCAGTGTGTTGATGTAATGATCAGGACATTGTGGTGGCAATGGCGTGGGTGGATGAGGGTTCGATGTCAGCTCTCGATGTTCACTATGGGAGGGAAAGTCTGGTCACGTATTTCTCCATGCAATCACGCCTACAAAATGTGATGGTGCTAAACTTCACAAACCCACAGCAGGTCTCTGCTATGATTTAAGATGCAAGACAACTTATCACAAACAGTAAGAGGCAGTTGTAATTTTTCGGCCACATCATGAGAGGAGAAAAACTGGAACATATTGTGATAACCTGAAAAATTTAAGAAAAGAGAGATAGAGGAAGACAGAGAAAGAAGATTCGAGACAGCCTTTTGTCATGCCATGGAAAGGTGTGGTACTCTGACTGATACATGCTGTTGGAGATTGCAAGATGCGGAGAAGCATGATCAAACATAGAAAAAGTAGATAAATATTTTCAAAACAATGTTATCTTGCATCTGATTTCATGTGTGAGACAGAAGAATAATGAGGCCAGTGAAGTAACATCCTCACCCTGCTCTGTAAGAGTCCACTGAATTCCATTTTTGGAAGTAGCTTTTGTTATCTTCATAATTGCATTTAGGGGTCAGCATTGCTGATTGAAAAGGAATGCTCGTTCTTAAACTTCTGAAGTCGGAGAGTATCTGCCTGCACGGTGAGGAACCACCAGTCTGCACACCAATAAGCCAGACATGGGACAACGGATACTCACACAAACCTCATGTCTGGTATGACATCACACTGATGTTGGACAACAGGATGTCTTCATCCGACATACAGGACTTCACGCTGGAGTTTACAGCCAGCGAACACAAGCAAGCAAGCTCTTAAACTTCCAATGTGTTGATGCCGAGGTAGTGCTGGCACTTGTCACAGATGACCATAAATTGTTCTTAGTTTCTCATCTCATCTGGCAACTGATGCAGCACCTGGCACTTGTCACAGACTGATCATAAATTGTTCCTAGTTTCTCATCTCATCTATCAACTGTTGCAGCACCTGGCACTTGTCACAGACTGACCATAAATTGTTCCTAGTTTCTCATCTCATCTATCAACTGTTGCAGCACCTGGCACTTGTCACAGACTGACCATAAATTGTTCCTAGTTTCTCATCTCATCTAGCAACTGATGCAGCACCTGGCACTTGTCACAGACTGACCATAAATTGTTCCTAGTTTCTCATCTCATCTAGCAACTGATGCAGCACCTGGCACTTGTCACAGATGACCATAAATTGTTCCTAGTTTCTCATCTCATCTAGCAACTGATGCAGCACCTGGCACTTGTCACAGACTGACCATAAATTGTTCCTAGTTTCTCATCTCATCTAGCAACTATCGCAACACCTGGCACTTGTCACAGACTGACCATAAATTGTTCCTAGTTTCTCATCTCATCTATCAACTGTTGCAGCACCTGGCACTTGTCACAGACTGACCATAAATTGTTCATAGTTTCTCATCTCATCTAGCAACTGATGCAGCAACCTGGCACTTGTCACAGACTGACCATAAATTGTTCCTAGTTTCTCATCTCATCTAGCAACTGATGCAGCACCTGGCACTTGTCACAGACTGACCATAAATTGTTCCTAGTTTCTCATCTCATCTAGCAACTGATGCAGCACCTGGCACTTGTCACAGACTGACCATAAATTGTTCCTAGTTTCTCATCTCATCTAGCAACTGATGCAGCACCTGGCACTTGTCACAGACTGACCATAAATTGTTCCTAGTTTCTCATCTCATCTAGCAACTGATGCAGCACCTGGCACTTGTCACAGACTGACCATAAATTGTTCCTAGTTTCTCATCTCATCTAGCAACTGATGCAACACCTGGCACTTGTCACAGACTGACAATAAATTGTTCCTAGATTCTCATCTCATCTAGCAACTGATGCAGCACCTGGCACTTGTCACAGACTGACCATAAATTGTTCCTAGTTTCTCATCTCATCTATCAACTGTTGCAGCACCTGGCACTTGTCACAGACTGACCATAAATTGTTCCTAGTTTCTAATCTCATCTAGCAACTGATGCAGCACCTGGCACTTGTCACAGACTGACCATAAATTGTTCCTAGTTTCTCATCTCATCTAGCAACTGATGCAGCACCTGGCACTTGTCACAGACTGACCATAAATTGTTCCTAGTTTCTCATCTCATCTAGCAACTGATGCAGCACCTGGCACTTGTCACAGACTGACCATAAATTGTTCCTAGTTTCTCATCTCATCTAGCAACTGATGCAGCACCTGGCACTTGTCACAGACTGACCATAAATTGTTCCTAGTTTCTCATCTCATCTAGCAACTGATGCAGCACCTGGCACTTGTCACAGACTGACCATAAATTGTTCCTAGTTTCTCATCTCATCTAGCAACTGATGCAGCACCTGGCACTTGTCACAGACTGACCATAAATTGTTCCTAGTTTCTCATCTCATCTAGCAACTGATGCAACACCTGGCACTTGTCACAGACTGACCATAAATTGTTCCTAGTTTCTCATCTCATCTAGCAACTGATGCAACACCTGGCACTTGTCACAGACTGACAATAAATTGTTCCTAGATTCTCATCTCATCTATCAACTGCTGCAACACCTGGCACTTTTCACAGACTGACCATAAATTGTTCCTAGTTTCTAGATTTCTTTAGATATTATGGCACACTGGACAGTTTTTTAAATCTGTTGCCATTTCTCCTGCCTCATGCACCCTCATTACAGAAGGTCTGTATAGACAGATACTGCACTTTCAAACTAGAGACAGACAATAAACTTTCAAGCTAGAGACAGACACTATATTTTCAAGCTACAGACAAACAAAATACTTTCAAGCTAGAGACAGACAATATACTTTCAAGCCAGAGACAGACACTGCACTTTCAAGCTAGAGACAGACACTGCACTTTCAAACTAGAGACAGACAATATACTTTTAAGCTATAGAGTCAGTCAGTCACTGCACTTTCAAGCTAGAGACAGACACTGCACTTTCAAGCTAGAGACAGACACTGCACTTTCAAACTAGAGACAGACAATATACTTTTAAGCTATAGAGTCAGTCAGTCACTGCACTTTCAAGCTAGAGACAGTCACTGCACTTTCAAGCTAGAGACAGTCACTGCACTTTCAAGCTAGAGACAGACACTTCACTTTTAAGCTAGAGACAGTCACTGCACTTTCAAGCTAGAGACAGTCACTGCACTTTCAAGCTAGAGACAGACACTTCACTTTTAAGCTAGAGACAGACACTGCACTTTCAAGCTAGAGACAGTCACTGCACTTTCAAGCTAGAGACAGACACTTCACTTTTAAGCTAGAGACAGACACTGCACTTTCAAGCTAGAAATAGACACTGCACTTTTAAGCTAGAGACATATACTGCATGTTCAAGCTAGAGACAGACACTTCACTTTTAAGCTAGAGACAGACACTGCACTTTCAAGCTAGAAATAGACACTGCACTTTTAAGCTAGAGACAGACACTCCAACACTCCACCTTCATGCTACTGTCGCCCTAATATAAAAACATGTAAACCCCACCTTTTCCATACCAACTGGAAGTGCCTCTTTACTGTAAAGATTCTTTTTCCCATCAAATACCGGCTTCTGTCCATTGAAGATCCTCTGCTGGTATGCTGTGACCATGGTGTCAATAACTTCCCTAAAATAAAGCACAGTAGAATGGTCAGGAGAGGCAAATTCATACACTATTTAGGTAGAAATGTAGGCAAAGTTGGAGGAACACACTTTCAAGCTAGAGACAGACAATATAGTTTCAAGCTTTAAACAGACAATATACTTTCAACCTAGAGACGGACACTATACTTTCAAGCTAGAGACAGACTTTAGCCAGTTTGCTGGTGTTGTATAGATTATGACATCACCATGTTCATCTGCACTGTGATGTCATACTTTTGACATTCTTAACAACAATATTGACAGGTTACAAGACAATGGCATGGTTATTGTAATTTCTATCATACTGTTAAGGTTTTCATTTGAAGCCCCCTCATATAAAGAAATAAGAATAAACCAAACAAATGATAATCTGATCTTCCTCGGTGAAACCTCACGTCAAGAGGTGGAAGCATACACCTATTTAGGGATCAATGTAGACAAAGATGGGAGAACAGATAAAGATATTAAAATAAGAATATAAAAGGCAAGAAATCATTGATAGCATTAGGAAATGTGTGGAAGTCAAAGGAAATTAAACTTAGCACCAAACTTTGAATTGTTAACTCCAATCTTAAATCTGTAAAAAGAAACACCCTATTCTGCCCAGTTTGCGGCAACTGCTTTAGACCTAATGGTCTTAATTCCTCAGACTCAAGATCCTCCTGTCCTACACCACAAGTTGCAATAGGCAGTACATGACAGTTTAATGACAGTTAAGTCAGTACTACAGCATGAATGAGAAACATGAAGACGGACACAATCACAAGTAAATTACACAAATTCATTTATTGGTGCCTGCAGCATAAGAGACAGACAAAAATGGTATGACAGAATCAGCTCATGGAGAGAATTAAACAAACACCAGAGAATCAAGAGGTGAGCAAAAGATGACAGCACTGGATTGGACATACATTGAGAAAATCAGTGAATAGTATAACTAGAGACCTTTTGTTTGGAACCCATAGTACAATGAAATAGATGGAAAGCTGAAAGACTTGGATTGCCATAGTAACTAACATTGAGTGACTGGAAACAGCTAACGAAAAGAACGTTATATAGAAAGAAAAGAAGGAGACAGATAGCGCTCTTCGGTCATGCAATAAGAAGAGAAGCTCTGGAAAATATCCTAACAATAGAAAAATTATCAATAGAAAAGGCAGGGACAGACCAAGAGGAATGATGCTGGATGGACTAGGGCAGGGGGCAGACAAAGAGAAATTATGCTGGATGGACTAGGGCAGGGGCAGACCAAGAGAAATTATGCTGCTGGATGGACTAGGGCAGGGGCAGACCAAGAGAAATGATGCTGGATGGACTAGGGCAGGGGCAGACCAAGAGAAATGATGCTGGATGGACTAGGGCAGGGGGCAGACAAAGAGAAATGATGCTGGATGGACTAGGGTAGGGGGCAGACAAAGAGAAATTATGCTGGATGGACTAGGGTAGAGGCAGACTAAGAGAAATGCTGCTGGATGGACTAGGGCAGTGGCATGGAGGAATATCATCAGTAGAATTGATTCAGAACACCAGGAACCAAGATATGTGGAGACAACTGAAGACCTACACTAATTACCAGGGACAATGATGATGATGATGATGATATCAACAAGACTCAATGAACACACCTATTCACCCGGCGAGGGCACTTCTCTGGAGTAATCAGTGCTTCATAGTGATAAATGATCCCTTTATGGACCTGAAGTTGGAAATGATTGGCCCGGAGACAGATGGTCCTTCCTTGAGTTCCAGTGTTGGGTCTTACAGGAGAAGTGAACACCGTCTGCTGTTCTGGCGGTACAATCAGTCTCGATACTGGAGAATCTGGTAATAAAAGGACGGGTTTAGAAAATTCATGTCAAAAGGGGATCCCCCTGTTGAAGTGGTTCTGGAGTATCTGATAATACAAGGACAGGTTGTGAAGATTCATGTCAAAAGGGGATTCCTGTGTTTAAGCCACTTGCTTCAAGTCGGCTCTGCAGTGTAAGGGTTATGAATGCAATTTATAATCCCGCATTACCGCGTTCCAAACACAGCTGGGGATGATTTCGAAGCAGACTGCCTGGCATTTGTTTCCATACAAAGGTATGACTGCCAATCATTCAGAAAGCACTGGCAAACTATTGAAAGTAAACTTGCCCTCACAAACAGCCAAAGAATGTTGGGATTGACTGTGATGTCCTGTAAAGGATATGTAACTAACTTTAACTTCGGCTCCAAAAGTTTCAGGTTCAAACTTTGGACTCCATCAATTGGTTGGAGAGTGTAATTCTTCTGAGACCATGTGGGTACTACCAAGTACATGCTCTGTGCAGCAAGCTACTCCACAGAAAGAGACCAAACCCTGTGACAGTGAAGATAATTATCTTGCCTTTAAACCTCCTGTATTCATGTCAAAAGTCTAGTGAAATATCTTCTTCCTCTCCTGCCCTGCATCTCCCAGTGGAGAAGAGGCCCTCAACAAACTCGCACCCAGCCTCTTATAGATTTGTTATTGTTTTATTATTCTTTGCTTCATATATAAACCCCAAATTAAGTTTGCTTGTCATTAACTCTTTGGGTCCTAGAAGGCCACTGCACTTGCCAATTGGGAGAATATTCTTCTTCTTCATAAACCTTCAAATGTCAACATGAATATATTTGTCTATGGAACATGAACACAACGAAGCGTTACCGTTCCTAGATATTCTAATGAGACTAGAGCAGATGGCACAATTCAAAGATCGGTGTATCGCAAAGGAACATGGACTGGCCAATACCTAAATTTTCAGAGCTTCACACCTGTCCAGTACAAATGGGGCTTAGTACGGACACTGTTTGACAGTGTTAGGAATATATGCACCCAGGACACACTGACAGAGGAATTTGAAACTCTGAAGAATGTCTTAAATCTGAATGGGTACTCCACAGGATTTATAAAGTGCCACTGCCAACAGCCCAAACCAAAACCAGACGAAACTACAGTCCCTAAACTCAAGGTATTCATCCAGCTAACCTTTCGAGGGGATGACGTCTACAAGACCAGCTCATTACAGCATTCGCCCGAACATTCTGTGCTGCAACTCCAGTCATTAGGTACAGAACCACACCGATTCCCACCCCAGCAGTAAAAGAACCTGTTCCTGTGTACGCCAAAAACAATTGCATTTACCAATTCACATGCAGGTGCCAGTCTACCTACATTGGCAGAACAGAATGGCAGTTGAACAAAAGAGTTGCTGAACACATACCTCTATGGATTGACAAAATACTACACACAGGCAATGGCAGCCTAGTGAGGCCAACACACCGAAAGCTTCCCGCTTCATCAATGGCAAGGCATGTGTTGGAAAGAGGTCATGTGATTGATAGAGGCAGTAACTTTCACATGTTATTTAACACACAAAATACTCGCTTATTAACGTTTGCAGAAGCCATAATGATTAAGCTACACGAGCCAGTTTTGTGCAAACGGAAAGACATGTTAGTCTGTTTAAAATTACTGTGGTAGACAATTGACATTACTGTGCGAACATGTGTATATTTCAGCTTGAAGGATCTATCAAGTTATTTTACTTTGTTGTGTGAATTCTGCAGTATGTACCTGACGAGATGCAGCGAAATATGCCAGACAATAAATCATGCAATCTATTGTTTGTGTCTTCATTATTCAAATATATTTATCGAAAGCCTCAGTCAACCTCAGTTTGCTAATTGAAGAAGCTAATAGAAGTTTGTTCTCAAATGAAACGGGTGTAGGCCAATGGGGAAACAATGAAAACAATTACATCAAAGGGTTTTTATGAAAGGTGAGGTTCTCAATAGAAATAATCTGTTGACAGACACACCTGTGTATTATCAGGCCTATAAGGGAAGCAAAGAATAAAAAACACAAAGCAAGTCCGCTAGCAGGTACCGTCTGTGGCTATGTGAAGTGTTAGGACACTCACCTGTTTGTAGACAGACTGCACGGATAAATAGGTAGCCAGTCTCTCCCGCTTGTAAGAAACCTGTGCCCGACTGTGTCAGCTCAACATCTTAACCATTACACCAAAGCACACACTGAGCAAAGAATAACACTGCAACTGACCATGCATGTCATAATAGGCGACTAAGGAGAGATTTATGGGGGTTGCTACCTCATGCCATTAGAAAACTTTAGCCGCAAGATTCCCACCAATCATAATAAAGTGAAGGATATGGGAAAGATAGCACAGAGGTAACATGTAGAATCATCCAAGCAAAGCCAGCATTTTCACCAGGTGATGAGCATTCTATGTAACTTATCCCTGTTCATGGCAATTTAAACATGAGTTTTAGGATGTTGCATATTGCCCATACATCAGAAAGAGACAGTCATTGTTTTTTGGCCACATTATGAGAAGACAAAAACTGGAACATCTTTTGACAACTGGAAAGATTTGCAGAAAGAGAGACAGAGGAAGACAGCTTGAGAAGATTTTTGACAGTCTTCTGGCATGGAAGGGAGTCAACACATGAATTGATCCATGCCGTCGGAGATCGCAATTTGTGGAGAGGCATGATCACCCACGCCAGCTGGGAAGGTGCTGGATGATGATATTGCCCACCTCCATGATACCAACCACATCACCCATGAAGTGCCAGTTGGTCTATATAAATACAGGGCTAGCAACATATACCGAATGTGGCAAGAAGATAGAAAGGGTCTTTTACTGCACTCATATTCTTCTTCTTCTTCTTCGTTCATCCGGAGTTTTTTTCCGGATGTGATTGCGTTGTGCCTGTTTACAGCAGAGCTGCGTTCTTGCGCCGTTAGGCCGACACATCCGACTTCTGCGGGCATTTGTTGACCGGGTTAACCTTCCCGGGGGTTTCTTAGGACGTTTGACTCTCACTGTTGTGGTGTTATCCCCCATCCCAGCTGGTCCATATAGAACAGCCAAAGATCCTGGTCAGCCCTCAAGGGAAGGCAGGGGCAGACCATGGGCATTCCCCGCCATCCAAGGAGGCTTCCATACTTGCAGAGCCGATACATAGCGCTCTGGTACTGGGCTCACCCAAGGAATCGTCACGTCCTGCACATGGCTGCTTAGCCTCACTTCCGTATATTGGGCCTTCCGTTCACCATAGGCTGTTCTTCCGGAAACCAGAAGTATGCAGTCTGCAGATGACATCCACACAGTGAGCTTTCGATTCGGACTTTCCATGTAATGGATTTGCTAGCCAAGCAATATTCCATTTCGTGCCACTAGGACACTTTTCCACCTTTTATGAAGCCCACACAGTGGCTTTTGATTACGGACTTTCCACGTAATGGATTTGCTATCCAAGCAATATTCCATTTCGTGCCACTAGGACACTTTTCCACCTTTTATGAAGCCCACACAGTGGGCTTTTGATTCGGACTTTCCACGTAATGGATTTGCTATCCAAGCAATATTCCATTTCGTGCCACTAGGACACTTATCCACCTTTTATGAAGCCCACACAGCGAGCTTTTCGATTCTGGACTTTCCACGTAATGGATTTGCTATCCAAGCAAAAAT
>JACEFZ010016609.1:0-13149 GCA_014155875.1 Cepaea nemoralis
GCGCTCCATTGGGTCTACCCGAAAGGAAAGACAAATATATACTCGCTCCATGTAAAGATTGTGGTATGAAGATAACCCAAAGAACCATCTTTCATGGAGATTTGAGCAAACAAGAGAACTGAGAGTTTCCGAAAGCCGTTTCCCCCTGTTTACCAAAAATAAAAGAATGCATAAGGACATGGGCCACTGGCGTTTCGCTACATACTGTTCTACGGTCAGGTCCCAGTCCCTCGCACCGTCGAAAACGGTAGCAAGCGGCAAGTCGTCAGCTTTACCCTACTTTTTCCGCCCTGCCCGGACAAAGGAAATCTATATCGGCCTCGGTCTGTACCCCTCTTTGTTCGCTTTCATCCATTGTTATGCCGCCAAGTAAACCGACCTTGGGTCAGGGCGGTCTTACAGCTGGATAGCACGTGCACGTGGATTATTTGGAAATTTTTTATGGAAATAAATACGTGTCATACACCTGATATGATGCCATGGAACCCTTTATCAGGGAGAAGAGAGGTAATGACGGGACTGTGATATTGTGTCATTATTCATGTTGGTAGCCTACGTTATCTTGGCGCTAGAGCTTTAAGAACGCGATGAGGATTAGCATGAACACGCCGGAGAGATGGAGACATACAATGTCAAAGGAAGATGTGAAGGCCTCCACTACATGTCGAAGTGAAGATACTCCACAGGGCAAAGTCTGATTAGTTTGTCCCTAGGTAATATTATCTGCACCTTCCCTCTTTTGTTTTCTCTCTCTCTCTCTCTCTCTCTCTCTCTTTCTCTCTCTCTCTCTCTCTCTCTCTCGCTTTCTCCCGTTCTCTTCTCTCTCTCTGTCTCTCTCTCCTTTCTCTTTCCGTCTCTCTCTCTTTCTCTCTCTTTCTCTCTCTTTCTCTTTCTCTCTTTCTTCTGCACACACGCTCACATACACATACCCAAACAACCCCATTTTACTGTGAGATAGTTAAATAGTTGCTACATGTCGCTACAGGGTATGGTGGTTTTGTTGTTTGGCTGAAACGGTGGCATAATCTAAATGCTCTATTTTGTCATAATGGAGTGGATGAATCATCGACATCAGATGAAAGGGATCCGTCGTATTCTTCAACGTGCGAACTTTCAATATATATAATTTTCCCTCCACTTTCAAGGTAAGCACAACATTATAAGAGTCAACTGCATGACATATCAGTATCTTGGATGATGGCCTGGTCAACAACAGGTGTACTTACATACAACTTCTGAATTCTGTCCTCATGGCTATGCGCCACCGAGTTCATAAGAAAAGAAATGGGCTGTGTAGCGGAATTGTGTGCAACATGGATGTTTTCAACGCTTGAATTTTAGTAACATAGACATCTTCAACTCCGAGGATTCTGGTCATGGACAATTCCCCCCCCCCCATGTTATCCCATTATAGTGTTATCTTATAGAACCCAGAGTTGATGATTCACTTGTTACGGTGTGTTTAAGTTTATGTGTGTTCACATTAATTATATACATCAAGGGGCAACATTAATATACAGCAAACGGTGGCAAGAGAAATACCAGAACTTTCAGCATTTCCCGAGTGAGTCTCCTCCTCCTCCTCACTGAGGTTCGGTAATTTTCTTATGCTCTACTGGCCCTCTGTTAGGAAAACTTTACTTTATTATCTATCTCCATCCATAGGGAGTCTTATTGAGCCATCTTCATTTTCCGCAGACCAATTGGCTATTAGAATGTGTGGATTCTTGTCCCATTTTTTTAAAACACGCCACACTATGGTACATGTGTTTGAAATAGAAGGTGGCATGGAGGAATATCAGCAGTAGAGATGATCCAGAATACCACAGACCGAGTTATGTGTAGAGACATGTACGCCTACGCCGTCTGGCATGACATGTGATGATGCTGATACCCACTCCACATGAGGACAAACTATGGAGACCAACAGATCCTGCTGATAGCTGTGCTCTCTGAATTTGTTTATTCACACTGACACCTGAAAGTGCAAGAAGAAGATGGAGCTGTCTTGTCTTGCTTTAAACTCAAGCGTAGTCCATACACATGCTGCCACTTCTAGTTCACTGGGCTGATGTGTGTGCGTGGATTACATTTCCCTGTTACCAGTGTCCCTCCCCATCAGGCCAACCTTTCCCGACTTCTGAGGTACTCGTAATTTACGTCCCCAATTCAAGAACGAGAGGCCAACATTTTAGTCCACCTGACCGGTGTATGGGTTGAACCCATTACCTCGGCATCAGCATACCGGTAGTTTAAGAGAAAGCGCTCTTGCCCATTCGGCCATGCTGACCTCCAGGATGGAGTTTAATATTCAGAGATACACGGAAGATCTCGGTCAATATATAATGAACTCGGTCAGTTCAGTGATAGTACAAGTATAATAAAGAAATAACATTGTTCGTGTGTGTCACGCAACGGCCAAATTGTACTGAGATCATTACTGTAATAATAGTCTTTTTGACAATACACGCAACTCTTACTGTTTAGACCAGTGTTTCCCAACGTGGGGCCCACGCCCCACAGAGGGGCAATTCGATTGTTAAGGGGGGCAATTCGAAAATGGAAGAAATCGGCTGGATATAAAAAAACAGGGAGACTTCAGATTGAAGTTAACTAAATTGGAACCTGACATAAAATCTATTTGCAGCAAGCATCAAGCACAAGTATCTCACTAAATTTAAATAATTACTAATAATTAAAATAATATAGAAAAATCTTTCATTAAAATTAGTTTGTACTTGAATTTCAGTTCTCCATTATATGTTTTGAAAATTTACTTACTGTGTTTGCTCAATAATTTCCTAGTGATTCTTCCTAAAACCTATCGGTCCTTTGGCTAGGATCGGGTGCATTTGCTGCTCCCCCCCCCCCCCCCCCCCCTTTTTGCAGCAGTTCGCCTGGTCTGGTCGGGGGACGGGATGATCAAATAAAAACCCATCACAATTCTTCACCTTAGATGTGGGCCTCGTGTACCATTGTGGGCAATAGCTCACAATGAGACTAAGGGTCCACACAAAAAAAGGGGGAGGTGGGAGAACCAGCTTGTCTGGGGTAACCGCCCAAAAATAAAAAATTCACCCAACACAACCGACACACAGGGACGCGGGACCTGGGGAGAGAGGGGGGGGGGGGGTCTGGCCCCTCTGGGAACCGTGAGCCCTTCTAAAAATCAAATTCAAGTTTCTTTAGTGAAAATTTCGATTTTTGAATATTAAAAATGATGCATATGTTGGTGGGGGAAGGGGGGGGGCATAAGAATTTTAGAAAGGCTTAGGTGGAGCATAGCACAAAAAAGGTTGAGAAACACTGGTTTAGACACTCATTGTTATTACAAATGCTATTCTTAAGTTTCTGGGTATTAAAGACAGAATACAATTATAAGTCTAACGTAACCTATCTGAAGTTGCTTGGTGGATTGGGGGGGGGGGGGGGGGGGGGTGTAAGTGCGTCTGTTTCTAAATATTGTGTTTGTGAATGTGACAACTACAGGGTGTATTTTTAATGACTGTGCAGTGTTTGAAAATATTGCCGGTCCAAGTTTTGTATTTACCTATTATGTTGCATGAAATTTACAGAGGGCGAATACAAAACTTTGACCGGCAATATTTTCAAACACTGCAGAGTCATTAAAAATACACCCTGTATATTTAAATGATTCAGTGCCGAAGGATAATATAGAGCCAGCCAAATGTGACACCCCCCCCCCCCCCCCCATTAGAACAGAAAGACGATATATCGCCATGCTAGGGTTGTCGTGTTATTTGGTTTGTTTCTCTTGGTATCCTCCACAAGTTCAATGCCCAAATGAACGGAAATGTGCATGATAATAGTTGTACTTTTGAGTGTATACCCTGACTTGTCCAAACTTACTTTGTGTTTGCCACTGAATCAGTTAAGTTTCTTTTTTGATAAGTTTAACTTGGTGCCTCCTTCGTTGCACAACATTATATGTATAACAATAACCGAGTGGGTAGAATGCTGGACTCCTATTCGGATGACATGGGTCGAATCGTGGGGGGGGGGGGGGGGGGGTGGAGGGGCATTCACCCTTAACCTGCACAGGAATTAAATTGTTACGCACCTCTGAAGTCGGAGTGGGTTCGCTTGAAGGCGAGGGACACGGGTAAAAGGAAAAGCAAGCCCACCCAAAACTCAGTCCCTTACTACATTAAATGGTGTGTAAGCACTATGCTCGAGTTTAAGCGAGCGAACAAAAAGAAGACGAAGAAATTGTTACGCCCAGGGTGTATTCATTTCCCATGTCCTTCTTCGTGTTGGTCGAGCCATGGCTCTTATTCAAGGAACCAAGCCGATCGTCACTGATCTTTCCAAAGTAATGTGGCGTTTAACACAGACAAATTATTTCACTTTCCATGCCATTTTGGTGTTGAGGGTCACTTGCCCGTCATGTTTAGAGCTTTAAAAATGTCAATATTCCGTTTCCAGGCCATGATGGTGTTCACGGTAAATTCTCTGCGATGTTCAGAGCTTCTTGGATGTTAGCCATGTTGATATTCGGGGTAATTCCTCTGTCATGTCAAGCGTTTGTAGGAAGACAGCCATGTTGATGATTATTGTCAATTCTCTGCCATGTTCAGAGCTTCTAGGATGTCAGCCATGTTGATATTCATGGTCAATTCTCTGCCATGTTCAGAGCTTGTAGGATGTCAGCCATTTTTATATTCATGGTCAGTTCTCTGCCATATTCAGAGCTTGTAGGATATCAGCCATTTTGATATTCATGGTCAATTCTCTGTCATGTTCAGAGTTTATAGGATGTCAGCCGTGTTGATATCCATGGTCAATTCTCTGTCATGTTCAGAGCTCGTAGGATGTTACAGCGCCTTATCTGGGCATGTACAAAGTTGGCCTGTTAAAGTAAAATCTGGACACTGCCCGGGAGCATTGGAACAAAGCTATCTGAGTCCTTTTGTTTTCTTGCTAGTCTGTGCAAACGAACATGATAGCCAGGCGTAAAAATGTTTTTGTGGCAGCCCGTCTGGATTTTGTGGAGACAAGAGCTGTGGGAAGTTTTCCCTGAATTTATCTGTGGTCAACCGATTTCTTTGTGAAACCGATTGTCTGACTGTAGTGTCAGAGCTATCCTGGGTTTCTACTAGTGTCAAGTAGTGTTGCAACTCATATGTATGTTGCTGCTTAACTAATGATTTTATAGTGTCTTATTCTTGTCAGTGTCAAAGTTCTTTCTGTAAAAGTGTCATATTCTTTGTTAAGATGTCTGGCTTTTGTTGTGTCACATTGTGGTACATGGTGTACCTTATAGAATAGGCCACTAGAGGTCAGATGTCTAGAGATGGGATGGGAACTGCCCACTATTGTTGTTTCATATTAGATTGTAGTTGTCTGTTGTATCTGTTATCAAACTTCAATGTTTGTATTGGTTTTCATGCTTCAATGTATATGAACATTAGTTGTCCCTGAAGGTTGACCAATAAAAAGCTACGTTTGTATTATTTATGATTTGTTTGTTTAGTCTCCGTAAGTTCAGTTTGTACTTTCACGGTTACTGTTGACACTTAACAGTTCAACCCATTGCTCTGGATTAGGACAAGATAGTTTAATCGGAATAAAGTAATATATAAGATCCCTGCCCAAGAATCCTGAAATCTTCTGTCTAACTCTACCATTTTCTTGTACGCTGGGGACGGTGACGTTCTTTTCACTCTTTATTTCTTTCCTTATTTGGCCCTACGCAGTCAGAGTTGCGATCTTTTCACATTAATGTAGCAAAAGTAAATGGTTCTTGTTTTTGTGGTTCCCTTTATATATATATATATATATATATATATATATATGACTGGCACCTTGCCGTTTTGACAGACGATAGTCTGAAAAATGGAGTTATACCTCTCCATAACACAAAGCCTAGGCTGAATTTAGAGACCATGTGTTGCCCATGCAGCATGATCCCTCTCTCGGCCTGACAGAGGAAAGGTAGCACCAATACGTCTGGAACAAAACAAGCTGCAGAAGCTGCCGGATCAGCAAAGCAATGCTCTAACTGTCCGCCTGGGGGAGCTTCGATCCTAGACCAGTTGCCAACGAAGGCTTAGGGCCTGGTCTGCCCTACCAGGACGTTAAGTCTTTAGGTTGCATTTCCTCGCACTAGGATAAGGCTTTTACCCTCCGAATTGCGCTCCTCCGCCTGAAGCCGTTGGCACAATGTGGGGTGCCGGGTTTGGCAAGCGTCGCCCAACATTCGGCGCTAACAGAAGCAGGTAGTATCGTCTGCTGTCATACGATAAAATGTTTTGTATATCCTTTACAGGACATCGCTGTCAACATCAGCATTTTTCAGCTGATTATTGATTTCTTGGCCAGATTACGCTCAGTAGTTTGCCATTGCTTTCTGAGCAGCCGACTTACATACCCCGTAAGTTACCGACGCGATTCGAACCACTGTTGATTCTCACCTTCGTCACGTTACATACGAGAGTATACGAGATTTCGGAGAAAAGTCGCTAACCTCTAGGCCAGGAAGCCGGCTGCCATACGGTAGCTCAGTCATATCAAACTAAGACCTGACACAACTATCTATCTATCATCATCATCATTATCATCATCTTCCACTTCTGCCGTCAAGCGTCGTGGGGAGGAATAATTTGCGTTCCAGCGCCCGGTGGACGGCACTGGATAGTGTCATTCCGTGTGGTTGTACAATGTCTCTGATGTCGTCAATCCATTTTCTTCTTGGACGTCCTCGTGGTCTCGTCGCAGATGATCTTTGATGTAAGGCCAGTGATGGTAGTTGCTGATGTTGCATTCTAACAACATGGCCAAACCACTTGATCTTCTGTCTTTCAATAAATGTGGCACAAGGTGTTGATCCCACAGTCTGTCTGATAGTAACATTTCTTACTCGGTCTCGGATTGTTAAGTTGGCAGCTCTCCTCAGGCATCTCATTTCGCAGGTGTTGATTTTGCGAAGGTGTAATTTGGATAAAGTCCAGGTTTGAGATTGGTAGCATAGGGTTGGTGTGAATATGCTGTTTATTATCTGTCGTTTTGCGGACATGGGTATGTTTGGATGTTTCAGTAAGGGTGATAGTTGATATGTAAGTGCACTAGCCTTTTGACATCTGATTTCAATTTCTCTGTCCAATCTGCCATCTTCTGTGATCATACTTCCAAGGTATTTGAATTCTTTAACTTGTTTCAGAGGTGTGTTATTTATCTGTATACTTAGTGGGCCTGGCGATCTTCTAACTTGCATTACTTCGGTTTTGGCCGTGTTTATACTCATATTGTATCTGCTGCAGGTTGAACTCAGATTAGTAATATGATTTTGTAGTCTGCCCTCATCGCTGTAAAACAGGCACTGATCATCTGCAAATAGAAGTTCATTTATTCCCTGTGGGTCAGTTGTTTCATCTGGAGTAAAGAGTTCTAAATTTTCTGAATCTGGTCTGTCGAGACTTGCTTCTTTGGATATTCTGTCCATGTAGATATTGAATAGCAGGGGAGAGAGCACACATCCCTGCCTCACTCCTGTATTGACTGTGAACATATCTGATATACCTTCTTGTGTTCTTACTGCACTTTGGCTCGAGTGGTACATGGCTATGATGTTTTCTAGCAGTTGCCCTTCTATCCCATAGTCTTCAAAAATGGTCCATAATTTGTATCTGTCTACTCTATCAAAAGCCTTTTCCTGATCTACAAACACAATATTCTGCTGGTCACTATATTCAATAGTTTTTTCACAAATTTGTCTAAGTGTAAATAATGCATCAGTGCAACTTTTACCTTTCCGAAAACCGAATTGTGCTTTGCTTAACTGTTGTTCAACTATTGGTCTAGCTCTTTGTTCCAAAAGTTTTGCATACATTTTCCCTATATGGCTCAGGAGTGATATACCTATGTATGTTTCGCACTCTCTCATATTGCCTTTCTTTTTCCATATTGGTAATATTATTGCCTGTTGCCAATCATCTGGGACTTTTCTTTCTTCCCATGCTATATTAAAAAGTCTTGTTAGCCATTTAACTCCTGTTTCCCCACATGCCTGAATAGCTTCTTTGGTTATTCCATCTGGACCTGGTGATTTGTTTTTAGGACTTTTCTGTATAACTGCTTTGACTTCTGCAGGTATGAAATTTGGTTCTTGCTGTCCCTGGCGTTTAGGCACAAAAGTGAGGTTTCCTATGTTATCTGTGGGGTTAAGTAGTTCTTGAAAGTATTCTGCCCACCTTGCTAGTCTTTGTTGTGGATTAAATATTGGCATACCTCTTTTGCTGTTTATGATGGTGGTTGGGTTGTAACATGCATCTCTGTTTCTCATTGTGGTGACACGTTTATAAAATTCTCTTGGGCAGTCTTTGCTAAGGGTCGCCATCTGTTCACCGTATATTCTCCAGGATTCATCTTTAGATGCTCTAATTGTTCGTTTGGCATTACGTCGTGCTATTCTATAAGTAATATAGTCCTGTTCAGATTTAGTTGTGATCCACTCTTTGAATGCTACCTTCTTTTTGAATATGCTATCTTTAACTTCGTTGTTCCACCAGGCTGTTCTTAATCTTTTGTCCTGCCCTACTTTCTTTGTTCCACATTTATTTTTCAGTGTGTCGAGCATGGCAGCCTTGAAACATGTCCATTCCTTATCTACGCTTGAGTGGTCATCAGGGATGTTCTTATGTAGGTTTTGGATTTCTTGATTGATTCCGTCTTTTACCGTATTTTCCTGCAGCCTCCTATAATTGATGACATGTGTTGTTACCTTTTTGTTTCTTATTTTCCTGTGTGGTGAAATCTTTTTTATTATGACTGGCTTGTGATCAGTATCAACATCTGTATTTGGGAGTGCTCTTGAATCTAATAGTTGTCTTCTGTCTGATTTCCTAATTAGAATAAAGTCAATTTGGGATGCTTGGTTTGTGTCATTCCATTTATACCAGGTTTTGGTGTGGCTACGACGATGTTGAAAAAAACTATTTGTTATTATTAGTCCATGTTCCGAACATATGTTGAGTAGATGTTGACCATTGCTGTTACAATCAGTCTCTGTGTCGCTGAATGGCCCCATGCAATCCTCCCACGGTGTTCTTCGTGTGCCCTATTCGTCGTTTAAATCACCCATCACAACTAGTTCATCTGTCTCCTTGACATTAATATATATTATATATATATATATATATATATATATATATATATATATATATATATATATATATATATATATATATCAAAGTAGCCGGTTCTCCCTGTCGAGGAGTTAGCAGCTTTCTCCGTAACCCCGAATACTCTCGTGGTTGACGTGAGCGCACGAGAATTGGAAGCGGTTCGAGTCGCGCCAGTGACTTATGAGAGTATGGAGCCGGTCGCTCAGAAAGTCGTGGCGTGCTGATGAGCGTAATCTAGCCTAGGAATCAACATACAGCTGAAAGATGTGATGTTGACCGCAATATCCTGAAACAGGATGGAAACGCGGGGGTAAAAAAACACATACCAAAATGCATTATACAGTACATGGGAATTCTCTTCAACAAGTGAATCTGTACAATTATCTCGGAACAGTCATAACATCTGATGGGGGATGCCTTGAAGAAATTAGAACAAGAATCGCCATGGCAAAGTAGCCGTTTGCAAGATGGAAAACATACTGACCAGTAAATTAATGTCATTTGCAACGAGAAAAAGTGTTTTGAAGTACTACATAGAATCTGTACTTTTGTATAGATGAAAAACGTGGACAATGTGCAGACAAGCTGAACACATCTGATGGCTGTGGAAATGCGGTTTCTGAGGAAAATGCAAAGAATATCAAGGACAGACAGAATACCCAATGAACAAAGTCCTACAAGAAGCAAATGACAATCATAATCTGATTAGAGAAATCAGATGTAGACAGTCAAATTTATTATTTGGCCACGTTATGAGAATAAATAAGTTGGAGGACATGGTGACAACTGGCAAGATCGAGAGAATTTGAACAAGGGGAAGGCAGAGAAGTAAATACCTGGATGCCTTATTCACGTGGTATGGTCGAGACAAGAACACTGAGCCGATCCACGAATCTGGTGATCTTGTGAGATGGAGAAACTTGACCGTCCACGCTTATCGGCATCACGCAAACACATACACACACAACCACACAAACACGTTCACACACTACCACACAAACACATACACACACAACCACACAAACACATTTATTTATAAATGTACGCTTGCTTTGAACCCAAGCGTAGTTCATACACTAGCTACTTCTTCTCGTGCACTAGACTGATGTTTGTGTGTGGATTAGCTTTCCCTGTTAATAATGTCCCTCGCCAGCAGGCGAATCCACTCTTAATTTACGTCCCCAAGTCAAGGACGAGAAGTCACCAGTTTAGTTCAACTGACCGGTATTGGCGTTAAACCCGCAACCTCGGCATTAGCACACCGGATGTTTTAAGAACGAGCGCTCTTATCCTTTCAGCTATATATATTAAGTCAGCATGGTCACCCGAGATAATTATATATGTGTGTGTATGTCTCTGTGTATGTATGTGTGTGTGTGTGTGTGTGTAAGTGGGGGGGGGGGGGGGGGGGGGGGGGGGGGGACTCCAACGAGCATTGTCCCATCTTTCAAACTGGACATCTTACGACAACAGCTATCTACGAATTTGCAACATATTTAGCTCTGACATAATATTATTTTTGTCTCGAGAATTTGTCAGCAAGGAGAAAAGATAGAATAAATACATCCTCAAGTTAATATTTGTCTGCATCGAATGCATCACGAGAACGCCTGCGACATCCATTGAGAAACATCTTACACTAATTCACGACGTCCCTCGCCTGTAACGGAGACAGAAATGTTCTATGATCTGCTTATTTCCTTTGCAAAAATGTGTTTGTTTCTCTTTGCATTTTTTTTTAACAATGGGCGCCTTGTTGTAGCGGTTATGAAATTTGACTGACAATAGCTCGAGCGTGGTTGGAAGTAATTTCGGTATTTTGGCTCGACGTTCTCTACAGGAGGGACAGACTGGCTATTTTTTTTTTCTAAGTACACTGAGACCTACAAAATTATGTGTTGTAATTGTTTCAGCTTGAGTATTATTAATTTATTCACTTCTTATGAAAAATAGCTCTGCAGTATGCACATGACGAGATGCAGCGAAATGTGCCAGGCAATACATCGTGCAATATATTGTTTGTGATTTCTATGTTTAAATTAATCAAAGGAATACATTATTCTGCACTTTTAGCTTAACTCTGGAGCCGGCCTCCTCACAGCATGGCTTCTCTTGTAAGACTGACTAATCAAGAATGGTATTTTCAATAGCAACCACAGTGGCGTCAATTGTCGACGTTATAATTGCTCGTTTTCTGTAAGTTTTCGCAGGTTAGTCTGAAACATAAATCCTTATAAACTGATGACCAGTACTCAACACTCAGTGTGTTTATGTGGCCTGTATGTATGTGTGTATGTGTGTTTCTGGGTGTGGATGCTTGAAGTTTGTACGTCAGCACCGTTTCAGTAAACAAAAAATTAATTTTCCATGATGAACTTTGTGAAAACCCCTCTTCAGATGCTTCACATGAAGCATAAGTAATCATTCCTTTTTCAACTTAAATCTAGTTTTCTTGTCTCGTGATTTTGTATAAAATATTGCTTCTTTTGTGACAAGGTCTTATGGAAAGCTAAATTCTTGTTCATGAGTGTCAATCTTGCCTTTATTTATTATTATTATTTCACTGAACAGCTTCTTTCTTGTCGGATTCATTAGACCAGCGCTTCTGAAATTCGCTGTTTTCTATGGTTCATGGCTATTTTCACCGTGATATCCAGACATCCTTTCAGCTCATGTCAGATGTTTCCGGTTTCGTAAATGTCATTGCGCTAACTCAGTTATTTTATCTCTGTTGTATTCTTCTTTTCCTGCACTGCTTTTATCTCCCATAGAAGCAGACGCCCTCAAACAACCCACGTCTAAATTGCCATATCTGTTGATATCTACAGCAGCTTTCTTCATGTCCGTCTCATATTCGTTCAAAAGAAAAAAACAGCGGCTGCAGCAGGATATAACAATATGAATTGAAAACAATTAGGTATATTTAGTTCCTGCGAAAAGAAGAGACATAATAGACACAAACACAATATACGTACCTTACCAAAAAAAAACTCCATCTTAGGTGAAACTTATCCAAAAGACCATAAACAAAGACAGTCAATAAATATATAATACTGAAGTATTAAAATGAAACAATAAGTATTACATGACAACAAAGCACGGTCGAAGTTTCGGTTATACAAACCTTTATCAAGGACAGTACAACACAAACAGATAAAAAGCTAAATAAAACACAAAATAAAAATAAAGATAAAACACAGCTTCTAGTTGGCAGGAAAGAAACAAAAATGGTGGTTTGAACCGGTTCAGAAAGGCGCTCTTTAGCTACAAAAGTTTGTGTTGCCAAATGGTGTGCAAACAGTCGGATATGAATTGAATAAAATACAGGGGAAATAGCAACGTTATACTATATACTTATAGTTATACTATGAACAAGGTGGTCCCTGAGACTCTTGTTCCAGCAGAAAATTAGAGAACACCACACGAGTGGTTGGGTCAGATACCGGGATAGACCAGTCTTGATATACTTTATTTTCACAAATTAAAGTAACTATGGTGTTTCCCTTCGACAATTACAGCCTGAACACTGCAACAGGATTGTTTGTTCCACAATTGTACGATCCTAGATTTAATATAACCCATTGGCAATGAAAAACGTGAACCGGAAAAGCCAGCGTATAAATAGCAGCGAACAATCGGAACACAGTCTTTTTGTTTATCAGCCAGCATGAGACATAAGATCTGAAATAGCGAAAGGAGTGAGAGAGTTTCAAAATGAAAATTCACGAGAAAAGAAAATCCTCAGCCTACGACATCGCTTGTGAGAAATTGCATCTCATTCAGATCATGAAACGTGTCGACATGTTGAAGTCATTCTGATAAATAAGGTAAACACCATAGTTACTTTAATTTATTTTACATCTTAGATTAGTGTGAGTCTTTTTTCCCAGAATAAGAGTTGGTAAGTCGACATGTTGAACACGTGTGGTGAGTTCTTAAGAAGTTAATTATAATATATTTAATTGTTATAGTTTATAGATAAACTATTAATTAAGAATAACAAAAA
>JACEFZ010016610.1:0-13216 GCA_014155875.1 Cepaea nemoralis
AGTTCTTTTGAGTGATCAAACAGCCACCGGTGGAAATCTACATCTAGCAGGATGGACACATACCTGGGTGAGGTCTTCGTGGACTGAATGAAGATGTGGTGTGATCCTTTCTGGGATGATCGGGCTGGGCTCTTCAGCTACCTGGTCTAAGTCTGCACCCACTAGAATATTCGACACACATTCTACACATTACTAACACACACTTCTCACACTTATACTCTTTGCTTAATAAATTATTTTGTATTTATTTGTTAAAGCTAGAGTTGTGGAGTATGTTATGTTGGGGAGGAGTGAGAGGGGGCATGATCTAAGGGTGAGTGAGAGTAAGAAAAAGGGGTTTGCAGACCGACGGAGTTTTGTGGACGGAGTCTGGTGGTTTCTCTAGGACAATAATATTGGGGTAATAAAAATGTAGTGTTGATTCCCCCCACTCCAGGGACAACACGAAAGTAAGTAAGGAAGACTTACGACATATGGGTGACGTTCTGCAGGTGTTATTTGCGCATATCATCCATTGTCAAGAATCGATTCTCCCTTGCCTAGTCACTGTCAAAGTTGTCATCACTTGTTTCGACTCCCCCAACAAACTAACGAGTTACTGTATGATCCCAACAACAGTTTTTCTCAACAAGCTGTCAGTAGCAATCTGCCCATCTGAGTGATGTCCGGAAACTATATGACATATGGACTGTTTACTTCCGTGCTGAGTACTTCCGTTTTCCATCCGACTTGTTTATGACTTGTCAAAACGATGTATGATTCAGCGCACTCACTTCCTCTATACATCTGCCCCTGTGATCTTACGGCTTCCATCTGTATTCAAATGTTGACAAACTGTCAAGGGCGATGCCGGGACCTGTCACCATCAACACCGAATGTTCCAAATCCGTTAGAGATGTACACGTGCAGCTACAAATATTGTCCTGGGATTTTAACAACCGATTTGTTTTCTCTGTTAGTAAAAATAGTTGTCGCTGGCAGATAGTCCTTTTAATCAGAAAGCCTCTATAATAATCAACTGGTTAAACACACGGTTTTATTTTGTGACATAGGCCCCCTCCTAAGAGAGTAGTCCATCTCACTCTTCTCCACCGTGAGTTTAATCCAGATGATTCATTCTTCTTCTTCAGGAGTTGGGTGTCTTGACAAGAAATCCGCTCCAACATTTTCCTTCCCAGGAATGTACTCTACTGTGAAATTATAAGGTTTAAGTACCAACGACCACCGCATCAACCGGGCGTTGAGCTTCTGAGAAGTAGCCAGGAACATCAGGGGTTGATGATCCGACTGGACTCGAAACTTAACTCCATACAAATATGGCTGAAATTTTTGCACTGCCCATACGAGGGACAAGCACTCTCTCTCGACGGTTGAATAATTCCTCTCCGCCTGTAGAAGTTTCTTACTTGCGTATGCCACAGGTTTCAAAACTGAAGCATCGTCTTTACCTTCCTGTAACAAAGCGGCTCCAATTCCAATCGCACTCGCATCTGTTCTCAACACAAATTGTTTGGAGAGGTCAGGGAGCTGTAATACAGGTTTGCTGACCAAGGCCTCCTTTAACTGACTATAGGCATTCTCATTTTCTGGTGTCCAAATGATTTGGTCCGGGAATCCCTTTTTCAAGGTTTCCGTCAACGGAGCTCCCAGTTCAGTGAAATGTGGGATAAATTTGTGGTAGAACCCACACAACGAGAGAAAAGATCGCACATCCTTCTTCGTTTTTGGTCTAGGTGCATTTCTGATTTTCTCCAGGTTCTTATCTTCTGGAACAATGTGTCCTGGAGTGATGGTTTGACCTAGAAATTCCAGAGTCTGGTAACCAATCACGCACTTGGTTGGACGAGCAGTAAGCCCTGCTTCCTTGAGTCTATTAAACACTCTCTCCAAGGATTGTAAGTGGTCATCCAAGCTGTCACTGGAAATCAGAATATCATCCATGAATGAGATGATGGATGGATCCTGTAACGGATCTAGTAAAGTCCTCATCATGCGTGTAAACACACTAGGTGCATTGCTGAGTCCAAAGGGCATGACTTTGAATTCGTAGTGTCCACTGGGTGTACTGAAAGCCAACAGTGGTCGAATCTCCGGTTTGACTGGTATCTGATAGTACCCCCGACTCAGATCCACCTTTGAAAAGTACCGAGCCTTATGGAGCCATTATGGGAACTTATGGTCAAAGTCATCTCGAACTCAACCAACCTCGTTCGTCCTGGTTTATCAGTCAGTATCTCCTTATGAGACTTGAGAACCTGGGTTATCCTTTCCCTCTCCTGGGAGGTCAGATCAGGGTTCACTTGCACATCCCTATAGGTTTCCTGGTGTTCCAAGGGATATTCCCTGTCCTCGCTGGTTCCCACTTCTGTCTCCACTGCAACTGCCATTGCCATGAGGTGAGCTGCCTTGTCTCCGGGTCTCTCTTCGTATTTCCGCAAGAGATTGATATGGAAAATCTTCGACTTTCCCCGGATCCGGATCTGATAGTTGGTTCTGGATATCACCCTTTCCACGGGAAATGGTCCTTGCCAACCTATCTCCAGTTTGTTGTTTCCCGTTGGGAGTAGCAACAAGACTTTATCTCCCACCCCAAGAGATCTTTCTTTAGACCTACGGTTGTAGTAAGCCGCATGTCTTTTCCTGGCTTTTTTCAAGTTTTGATTTGCCAGAGTCCATCCCTTGTGGAGTTTTTCTTTCAGTTCCTCCACGTATTTATAGGATGAGATCACTTCTTCTGACGTCCCCTCTTCAGTCCAACTCCTCAACATGGCTTCCAACGGTCCTTTGATTGGACGACCAAACAGCAACGTAGCGGGTGGTAGTCCTGTTGAGCCATGAGGAACTTCCCGATAGGCGAAGAGTGCTGCTGGGATATATTCATCCCACATATCAGGTTTTTCCTGCGCTAGTTTCCTGAGCATTGTCATCAACGTGCCGTTGAAACGCTCCACTTGTCCATTGGCTTGAGGGTGGTAAGGGCTGGTATGTATGTGGTTAGAGTGAAACACCCTAAATACCTCCTCCATGAGTTTTCCACAAAACTGAGATCCATTGTCCGTCAGAACTTGATCCGGAAAGCCTAATCTGGTAAAGGCCTCCATCAGTGCGTCCGCCACTCTTTTCGAGTCAATCGTGGTCAACGGTATAGCCTCACCCCACATTGTACAGCAATCCACCATTGTGAGTATTATACATGTTCCTCTTCCTAGTCCTGGGAAGTGGACCCACGATATCGATGGCTACCCTCTCGAAAGGAGAGTTCATGATGGGCATCTCACCCAACACCACCGGTGCTGTCCAGTGTTTCGGTGCCACCCTCTGGCACTCAGGGCATGACTTCACATACCGACGCACATCATCTGTCATTCCCGGCCAATAGTAGTGGCAGGAAATCCGCTGCATGGTGGCGGCAATACCCATGTGTCCACTAAAGGAGATGGTATGCCCCATATGAAGAATCTGGGATCGGTGAGCTTTCGGGACGACCACCTGACCGTATAGGTTGTCTCCCCTTCCTGCTCTCCTGTAGAGTATCCTATTCTTCGTGTAGTACTGCCCCCGTCCAGGTGGATCAGCACTTTTCTGCAGCTTTTTGTAGCAAGGACGTAAAGTATCATCCTCACTCTGGGCAGTTCGTAGCTCCCCCGGCATTGGGTTAGTCACAATTGCGTCTGCCTCTTCCGTTCTCGTCTGAGAGCGAGTCTGTATTGCTCCCATATGGATTGGCTCCCTGGGCATTCCCAGAAAGACATACCGGCAACCTAGGATTACTGGGAAAATGGGATCGGTCAATACAGCAGCCTTGATTGTGCCGGTGACATATCTTGACCGAATCTCCACGTTAGCAATGGGCAACTTCATGGCCACAGCACTCTTCTGTGCAGGCTGTATTTCCATGGTCTCACCTGTGAATTGTTCTGGGTGTACCAGATCCGCAGAAATCACGGCCTCCCCGTCCAGTCCTGTGTCGTACAAACACTCCACTTGACGACCGTTAACCTCTACCAATTCCACTACAGGTGGTTTTTCCTGGTCTGGAGTCTCTTCCTCGGCCTCGACCTGTTCGGTGGGCTCCACCTTAGGTTTCCCGGGGCACACGACGAATTGAGTGTCTCCTGACTTTCCCCTGCAGTCAATAGCATTGTGCGTGTTTGACTTGCATTGGTTGCACCATTTCCCTGTCCTAGATTTTCTATTGTCGGACTTGAGTGAGCTCTCCTGGTGGCGAGCTTCCTTGTTGACCTTGGCATTTTCCGTGACAACCTCCTTGGAAGTCACTTGACATGCTGCGAAGTGAGGGTTCTTAGCCTTCGATTTGCAGTCCATCGTATTGTGAGAGGGTGACTTACAAATTGAACACCACTTCTCCGACCACGGTCGTTTAGGTGTAGAGCTTGAAGTGCTCTTGCTTCTCTCCTTCTTCTTCTCTGAACTATCCTCTGATCTTTGCACATAAGGTTCCCACTTTTTGGTTCCTGAGTTTTTGGCTTTCTTCTTGTCATGTTTCTCTTGACTTTTGGTGTTGGTGGAAAGGTTTTCCCCTGCCTCCCCATGTACCTCGACGAACCGTTCTGCTAATTTAGTCACGAGGTCAATACGTTCCGCTCCTTGTTCTCCCAGGAACGTCCTGAGAGGTGTAGACATTTGCTTCTTCAGCTGGTCGACCACCATGAGTTCTTCCAGACTCTCATAGTCATGTGCGAACCCAGCCAAATCCATCCACTTATGGAGATACGATGTTAAACGCAAACTGTAGGCGGCAAACAACTCCCCCGGTTCTCGTTTCGCTGCTCGAAATTTTTTCCGTAGGTATGTGACGTAACCTCGAATCGTTTCAGCAGAGCCGTCTTTAACTCGTCATAACTGTTCTCATGTCCTGGTGGCAGGCGAGAATACACCTCGTATCCGGTCCCGCGTAAACCCTGGGATAGCTTAAGATTCCATTTGTTACGCTCCAGACCCATAGCAACTGACATAGCCTCGAAGCGTTGAAGGTACTGGTCAATCTTCTCTTTGTCCTCCTCGTAGACCGCTAAAGGAAACTTCATAGCATGGTACCCATGTCCACCTACTGGTGTTGAGCCTGGGATGGAGGAACCTCCAACTGCTCCCTCAGTTTCTCCATTAGATTGACTCTTCAACTCGAGTTCCCTCATCCGGTACTCGTGCTCCCTTTTCTGTGCTTCCTGTTCAGCTTCTAATTTCCTAGCTGCTTGCTCAGCTTCCAATTTCCTAGCTGCTCGCTCAGCTTCAAATTTCTTAGTTGCTTGCTCAGCTTCCAATTTCTTAGCTGCTTGCTCAGCTTCCAATTTCTTAGCTGCTTGCTCAGCTTCCAATTTCTTAGCTGCTTGCTCAGCTTCCAATTTCTTAGCTGCTTGTTCCAACTCCATCCTTCTCAATTCCAGCTCGGCCTTTCGATCTTCCCTTTCTGCTTGACGATACTCTCTCTCCACTTCCTGTATGTAATCCGTTAGAGCAGAACCCGACAGTCCCATTTCTTCCCCCTTTGCCTTTAATTCTAACGTGCTTAGTTTAGGGGTGGCCATTATACAGAGAGGTAAGCTAGCAGGTCTAGTACAATATAACTGCAAATTACTATACAGATATATGAACAAGTACTATAAATCTAGATATTACCACACACAGCACATTCACTCAGTGACAAGAGTAGAATCAGGACCACAGACCTATGCAGAAGTGTGAAGTGTGAACAGGTAAGATATTTGTCCTAACCCCTATCCACATTCACTCTAGCTGGATTCTCCAAAATGATATCTCCCTCTTATAACTAAGGATCCCGTGTCAAAAGACCCCGTTGTCAGAAGATCCCACTGTCAAAGGTTCCTGCTTGCAGGAGATCTCGCTGTTCAAGGATTCCATTTACGGGAGATCCCGCTGTCCAAAGATCCCGTTTACGAGAGATCCCGCTGTCCAAAGATTCCGTTTACGAGAGATCCCGCTGTCCAAGGATTCCGTTTACGAGAGATCCCGCTGTCCAAAGATCACGTTTACGAGTCCCCAATAATGTCGTGTCCTCCTTTACAGTGTCGTCCCTGGAGTGAAGAGAGCCGACACCCACATTATAATATTTTCCTCCTTTTTAATATTCTGGAGAATCCACCAGCTTCCGTCCAACACACTCCATCAGCCCGTGGACACCTTTTCCTGTCACTCTCTCACTGTCGTACTATGCCCCCTCTCATACTTCTCCAACGCAACATACTCAACAACTCTTGCTTCTAAAAATTAATAAAGATTAATTTATTAAAAGAAAAGTGTAACGTATATGAGACGTGTATGTGAAGAAAATGTGTGACGTGTTCTATAAAGTGTGTAGAATCGGACTCTCAGACTACAACCCAGTCAGCTGATCCCAGCAAGGATAGACCACAGCACGTTACGTCAGAACATGTACATCTCACCCAGTGCCGAAACCATCCTGCTGGATACTGATTTGCCTCTGTAGACCTCTGGTAATCCCATTTCATGATCATCCGAAATAGACACCGGTGGTATTAACAGTTAATCATGGACCGGTTGCACCCTACACAATGTCCGTTCCTATCGTTCCTAAAAAAAATGCACAAGTCCTTTGTAGTGTGTACACAGTTATTAATGTTAATTGTTAATGTAATTGATCCTCACTCGTGTCTATCTAGCCTCACGTATCATGTCTTGTGTTCTATTACACGAGATTATATCACACTAGGTAACTATTATAATTAATGTTCTCAGTTAGTTAGGTGCATCAGTAATCATCACCCCTCTTTGGTGAATCATCTTCCTTCTAGCTTCAGTTGCGTTCTGTACGAAACTTTATTTGACTGTTCCACTGGAGTTCTTCCGAATGGGATTTGAACCTAGGATAGAAACAACACATCTGGTGATAGTACTAGTCACTGATCCTATCGGCTGCGTGTAAGCCTATTGCCTTGCTTAATGATCTTTAGCTAACTAAACTATGTCATAGAGCAGATTAGCTACCCACCTAGGGCCGAATCAGGCTATGACAAGGAAAGACCAATACAGAGTGCAACCTCAGTATTCTATTCACCTTAGCAGAGCCAATATCACTATTCTACTCTAACTAGTTTTCCACTAACAGTGCTAATCATCACACTATAGTTTTAACAAGGCTACAGTCTATATTAATTAGAACTAATAGACTATATTGACTACCTTATGCAAAACCGCCTAATTCCCGGGATGGCTACTACACTTTGCCATAACGACACATGCTAGTTAATGTTAAATTATTCTAACACTGTAGAGCTCTCCCACAAATACGTCCATCATAATCCACGGTATTTTGTCAACTCTATTTCTCCCAATCATGGTTTATGGCAAACCCTAAATTTGGTCACGTGATATGGGTGACGTCCTGCAGGTGTTATTTGCGCACATCATCCATTGTCAAGAATCGATTCTCCCTTGCCTAGTCACTGTCAAAGTTGTCATCACTTGTTTCGACTCCCCCAACAAACTAACGAGTTACTGTATGATCCCAACAACAGTTTTTCTCAACAAGCTGTCAGTAGCAATCTGCCCATCTGAGTAATGTCCGGAAACTATATGACATATGGACTGTTTACTTCCGTGCTGAGTACTTCCGTTTTCCATCCGACTTGTTTATGACTTGTCAAAACGATGTATGATTCAGCGCACTCACTTCCTCTATACATCTGCCCCTGTGATCTCACGGCTTCCATCTGTATTCAAATGTTGACAAACTGTCAAGGCGATGCCGGGACCTGTCACCATCAACACCGAATGTTCCAAATCTGTTAGAGATGTACACGTGAAGCTACAAATATTGTCCTGGGATTTTGACAACCGATTTGTTTTCTCTGTTAGTAAAAATAGTTGTCGCTGGCAGATAGTTCTTTTAATCAGAAAGCCTCTATAATAATCAACTGGTTAAACACACGGTTTTATTTTGTGACAATTATTATTATTATTATTATTAGTATTATTATTATTATTATTATTATTATCATTATTATTATTAAGGGGGAAGGTAATCGGTACTGCGATACAGTTCGAATAGTGTGCGATTATATGTATATTGGTGATGTCTTTGATTTCTTGTGGAAGATTATTCCACATCTAACTTGCGGAGTACGCTAATCTTGTTGTGTATAAGTCTATCCTAGGCTTCAGGATATGTAGTATATTTAGTCAGTTTTATTGAGCCCAGCATTATATTTAAATAATGGCCAAAGGTAATTTTGGCCATTCCGATGTAGGAAATTGTGAATTCGTTTGGCCTTATTGTAAAGTAAGCGTTTACGGTAGTGATAGTAACTGTAGGCGTTTATGTAGACTACGGTTGTCAGCTACGTATTACAACTCAACTCAACAGCCCGTTTCTAGAGTGAGTAAAGTCGCTTGGAAATTGGATTGGAGCAACCGTCACGGACTGTTGAGCAATAGTCAATACATGTCTGTATGTGAGAAGTATAGAATATCTTCCTTGTGTCTTCATGAAAATAGTTTTTAATTTTAGTAAGATATTAGACTTTTTTCGCTGTTTGATTAACGAGAGCTTGAATATAGGCATTAAAGATTAGGTGTCTATCAAATATGAGACCCAGTGCTTTGTGTTCAGTTATACTTTCTACTGGCATGTTATCGGTGTGAAGCTGAAGTGATCTGTGTGAATTTAGAGTTTGAAGTCTTTGTCTGATTGTTAATAACATATTATTTATTTGGTCATGTTGATGTGCATACGATTGTCGTGGCTCCACACAACTATTATTTATTTGGTCATGTTGATGTGCATACGATGTTCATGGCTCCACACAACTACATTACTTAATTATTGTTGCAATTCCGACGACATCTATTTTTGTATACACTATCGGTCGTCTGCAAACGCTTGGAAAATGTAATGTGCTAGAGTCGTCATTCCAACAAGAATTAAATAATTTAGTGATGAGAAGCTATGCAATTTGTATGCAAAAAAAAAGACAGACAGTCGATCAGACAGACAGACAGACAGACAGACAGACTGAAGGACGGACGGACGGATGGATGGATGGATAGATGGGTGAACGAAAGAAGAAACAAATCATGAGTAAGACGATGGTTCGAATGTAATTACCGCTGTAGAGGACTTATTCTTTTACCGACATTTTAGATTCTGCGTTTAAACCTACCTCATACAATAGGGACCAGGAAATGTTGACAATATTTAGAGGGTTGAATAACGAAGACATACACACTGTTGTCAGTCTTGATCTCCTCCTGTGCGGAGATAATCTTAGGAGCATCATCGTCTGACGGGAAGATTCCCCCACGATAGTCTATAGGTCACCAAGAAATAGACAGTGATTGATATGCTTGGATAACGACGTGGGGGAATAAAATTAGGTAATTCTAGAAGGATGAAGCCGCAGTGACATTGAGTTATTTGAGTGCAGCCGGGATACGTATTTATGGGTTAATGTGGGGGATAAACCCGGCTAATGAAGACACGTTTTATCAGAGGTGTCTAGTTGGTCATGCGTTAAGATATACCTTTTCCTGCAGCGAGCGCTGTCGTAATTTGGAGGTGAGACATTCGAATCCGGGTCTGAAACTATAGCTTTAAATTGTTATGTTGTCTATTGTGTCTTGTAATCTCTACTTCTTTCTTTATATAAGCGCCAAACAGTACATGTCTATTTATATATGAACTGTCTTTATAGCCTCAAAAGATTCCCCAAATGACATTTCTGTGTGATTCGTGTAAGACATCTGCACGCCATTGCTCTGAACACAAAACGGCTGAAATATTATCAATCCTTCACTAGCTCCCTAGCCATTATGTCCGGCGCGTCTTTAATGACTTGTAACCATCGTCATGTTGGTAAAGTCCATCCTCTTCTTGCAGGAACCATGCCTTACATTGCAGTTCTACTGTGATATTAAAGTTTATTATTTGGTTGATTGATTTAATTTAAAAAAACTTGTAATTTTGTTTTGGAAGAAAGGGAGAAAAAAAAAAGGGGGGGGGGGGGGGGGGGGGGGGGGGGGGGCTCGCTCGCTTTGAACTGAAGTGTACTCCTTATACACTACTTCTAGAAGTGCTGAACTGAGTATTGCGTGTGGATTAGCTTTCCCTATTAACAGTGTCCCTCGCCAACAAGCGAACCAACTCCGAATTCAGAGGTACTTTTAGTTAACTCCCCCAAGTCAAGGACGATAGGTCACCATTTTAGTCCAACTGTCCGGAGTAGAGGTTGAACCCCTTACCTCGGCATCAGCATACTGGATGTTTAAGAACACACGTTCCTTTCCATTCGGCCATGCTGACCTTGATATTAAATATGGCCAGAGTATTTCAGCTTGCGAGACACGGTATTGTTTGGGAGCCAGTTTTCTTCAATGTTAAAATCTTTTAGCGTTTCAGTATTTGTACTTGTTCATGATAAGCGTTTAAAACTGATTGCATGCCTTTACAGGACAACGCATTCAAGCCCAATATTTGTTTGGCTGTTTGTGATTTTCTAGACAATCTTATCTCTAGTACTGACAATTGCTTTCCTTTCTTTCCATAAATGGTTGGAGTGGTCACAACATGTTCCAGTGTTTGTCTTCTAATAATGTGGCCGAAAATAAATGAAGACTGCCTCTTTCTGATGGTTGTCATAAGTTGTCTCTGCGACTTAGCCTCCCTCAAAATTTCCCGATTACCCAAGTTGGCTGCCTAAGGAATTTTAAGCATTCTTCTATAAAACCACATCTCCCCATCCTCCAAGGATTATTTTATCTTGTTTACTACTTGTCCAGGATTAGCAGCTATATGTTAGAATTGGTTTTATGTAACAAGCAACAATTCTATTTTTAATATCCAGCGACAAAGACTTATTGCATTGTACTCTTTGTTGTTAATTATGAAGCCACGGTTTTCAAAGAGTGTGACATTTGTAATGTTTTCTTTCCTGATCTCATCTTGTTCCTCGGGTACCATGCTGTGTCGAGGTGAAGTATAAACAGCGGGAGAGTGGCCGTTTATAGGTTCATATATCGAGATTTTCATTGTTGATTTGGGGAAAATGTTATTTCAGAGCAAAAATTGCTTCTTAAGCAATACTCCAGGTAGATTTCGTGAGGCTCGAGCAGTCTGCTCATGTGCAGTAGCGATTACAAAATGGCTGCCCCACTATCGACTTGGACCGTTGAAGAACAACGAAGCTTTAGTCGTTTTTATGTGGTCATAGGGTATGAAACCTTATGAAATTACTGAAGAATGATGGTTGTTTGAGTCAGAAGAGAGTGTATGAATGAGTGTAATGATTTCAAAGGAAACACCTGTTGTCTCCAGTTAAGAACAAATTCAAGAAGCTGAAATTCGCTGGAAAATCATGATGTCAATAGTTTGGGATATTAGTGTCTTATATTAATGCATTTCCAGGAAAGTGATGAAACTGTGACTAGTGCTCGGTACAGTGGCGTGCTAGTTAACAACTAAAACAGGCAATAAGACCGAAACCCTGTGGACATCTCTCACAAGCTGTATTATTGAACGACAACGCCCGCCTCTCATATGTCTGTGCATGCTATGGATACACTACGTGCTCTGAAATATGAGGTCTTGAAACATCCAGCATACACTCAAGACCGAACCATCAGATTTTCATTTGTTTAAACCCTTGAAAGATCATTTGCGGGGTCAGAGATTTGAAGATGACAACGATGCAATGGAGGCGGTGCAAAATTGTTTTAAGGCCAAACACAAAAACTTTTCCCTAGAAGGCATGGACAAGCTAGTAAAAAAAAGGTTATTCATAAAATGCTTGTTACTTAATGACATTCTCGTATATTCAATAATATATTTGTTATTGTACTCTTTCCACTTGTTATATTGTACTCTACTGTAGGTTATTATGACCATATATCCCAGGCGTGCTGACCAAAGTTATATTCCCCACATGTATTCTATCACCCGACTTCACAAAATGTCTCTGTTAATATATTGCTTTTAATTTTATGTATCTCCAGCTGCCTTGTTACAATTGCTTGACAAAAAAAACTATTATCCGTTGCTTCCTGATGTTTCGCTTGTCACACACATATCATTATTGGAATCTGTGGGGTGTAGTCGGCCCATTGTGGCTCATTTATGCGGGGACACATAGTGGGAATGGAAAATGCGATGAAAACAATGTCTAAAATAATACAATAGAGAGAGATCAAATCTTCAGGATGGCATACCAAATAATTCCATGGTAGATATATTCGTAGTTGTGTAAATTTACAGACTTCAGATATTTTGCTTATGATAGTCTGAGTTGTTCCCGGGGGGGGGGGGGGGGGGGGGGGGGGGGGGGGGGGGGGGACAAATTTTCCTTTCCCCGCCGATATTTATGTTTAATATTCTGAGTTACAAATTTGGGAAGCTATTGGAGAGGGGAAAATACGTCTCCCCCATGTATTGCGATTAAACCATGATGGTTGTGTGAGTGGACTAGTTCACTGTTAACGTAATGCCCACACAAGCATACGCGCACACAAGCACACACACACACACACACAAACCCTCCCTCCCTCACTCACTGACTCACTCACTGACTCACTCACTGGCTGACTCACTGGCTGACTCACTGGTTCACTCACTGGCTGACTCACTGGCTGTCTTGCTGGCTGTCTCGCTGGTTGACTCGCTGGCTGACTCGCTGGCTGGTTCGCTGGCTGACTCGCTGGCTGGTTCGCTGGCTGACTCGCTTGCTGGCACGCTGGCTGGTTCGCTGGCTGGCTCGCTCGCTGTCGTGCTCGCTAGCTTGCCGGCCCGCCTGCCCGCCTGCCTGTCCACTACACAGATGATTCTGATTATCGGTCCCCAAACTTCAAGTTGTTTCTTCAGCAGACCCTTTGAGGTCAAGACGTAAGGAAACGAAAACACGACTGACTTAAAACAACAGTAAGCCAAACATGCTTCAATGCTGAACCAGTCATCCCATATAAAACCATATCGATACCTAAATCATCTGTAAAAAAAACAACAACAACAATTGTCTCCATACACCAAATCAAACTGTATTTATCAATACCAATATGGGCGCCAAGCAACTTACATGGGTAGAATTGAACCCTCGGGAAGGTTAACCTGATCAAAAAATGCCCGCAGAAGTCGGATGTGTCGGCCTAACGGCGCAAGAACGCAGCCCCTTGGGGTGGAAAAAATCCAAAAAAACAAAAAACCAAATTCCCCCTCTTTTGGAAAAAAAAAGGG
>JACEFZ010016611.1:0-13384 GCA_014155875.1 Cepaea nemoralis
CTTCAAGGAGTGTCCGCTGGCCAAGCTGGACACGGACTTCCGAGCTCCTAACAACAAAAGAAAATGCGCCAACTGCCTGGGCAAGCATGGAGCAAGATACCTGGGCTGTCCGTACCTACAACGACACAGAGACGTGCTAAAGTTTGCCATCACGACAAAGACACCATGCAACGAAGCAAGGCGGAGGTACGAGACAGCCCCAAGCATTTCACATGCGGACAAAGCTCAACTGCAAGACAAGATAGATGAGCTAAAGAAACAAATCAAGCTACTCCAAACACCGGCACCGACCAGCGACAATGAAAAGCTGCTGGCAGAAATACAGAAGATACAGCGAAATATCAAGCAAGAAGTGGAAAAAATAACACAGACGGCGAAGAAGAATGTAGAGATTTTACGGAACATCAAAGCGGAGAGAGAAATGCTAAAAAGATAACTAACCCAAAGCAAACCAGTTGAAGCCAAGGAAACGATCGCAGAACAGCCGCAAGTTGAAACCAAACAAAAGGCCGATACGATACAGAACTTCTACACTGCCACCTGGGTCCAAGAGGAAACCAGTATACCACGAGACCACTGGAGAAATCATAGGGTCGGAGAGTGACGGCGGCACAGAGTACCCTGCTCCAATGACAAGGGAGGCATTTCAAGCGTTGGGTAGAATGAATGCTAGCTGAGACAGCAGAATGGGAGAGGAAAGAAGAATGGAGATCACTCGAAATGGACAAGAGGCGCGAAAGAATCAACAGGGAGAGGAAAGAGATATTGCGCAAACAAGAAATGGAAACCTCAGAGAAGCTCCTACGTAAAATACACAAAAAGGAAGGCAACAAAACAAATAAAAAGTCCTTTTAAGGACTTCAACCTTCAACGCCAGAGGAACCAGCAGCCTTCACCAACAACAGACACCACCAGTGGAGACAGGTCCTTCAAAGGACTTCAGCCAGTCAAGCCAGACGAGCCAGGAGCCTACACCAACAAAGAAAACCACAAGAGGAAACATGCACAAAGGACAGCCGCCGACCGATCCCCCAGCTGACGTCACAGACACAAACGCTACATAACCAGTCCGAGTAGGACTCACAAGACAAGAATTAGGGTGAATAAACCCACAAAAACCACGGACCTCAACAATAACCACAGCTGATGAAGCAGGTTAGACGAGGACGAATTTGGAATTTTTGTTTTTGAAAATTGGAATTGGAATATATATATATATATATATATTATATATATATATATATATATATATAGTATATATATATATATATATATATATATATATATATATATATATATATATATATAATACTGTTATGGATTGCTGTGAGGGCGGATAAAATCACACTGACCAATTTCCATTATTGAGGGGGGGGGGGGGGGCAGTCTTCTCTTTGGTCAGTGGTAAACTTCCGTGGTCTCCACGCCTTCAAAAGGAACCTATTTTTATAGAATTTGTGTAGGAAACTTGCATTATCTGTAGTTGTCCTCATGGGAGGGGGGGGGGGGGGTAAACGAGCCATTTCCAGGCTTCCTGGTGAGGGCTAAAGATGATGTTAACCCATCTCAACCGGGATACCCATAGTTATATCATTGCCTTAAATTTTCTTCACCTCACACACGGGTACAGCGTGCATACCTTGCAACGTAGTTCCGGCGATGGGGTTTAGAGGTGTACAAGTGATATTTACTTACTCAACTTTCTAATACAATATGTTATCCTGTCACACGAAGATACCATAACATGTATAACTAGTCTCCAACTTAAGAACATAAATAATAATAAGTAGGTGTTGTCACAGCTCTATATTGCATATGTTGACAACAATTCATAGAAGACAGAAGGAAACCTGTGGAGGGAACAGATCGAAAGAAATGGTTGTGTAAGAAGTTAGAATATAGCCGGTGATAAGGACGGAGTGTGAGAGTGAGCGTTAGATTTGAAAATATTAGGTTGCGGGTAGGGAGTTGGCAACTGATGTTGTATTAAAAAGCGTTATGTTCTCGGGAGGCAGCGCTATGTGTTAACTGAGATTTGCGTTATGTCAGGTGATTATGGAGTAAGTGTAGGTTTGTGTGAATGCGTATCGACTATTGAGGGAACAGTGTGGATGACCATGGTGCAAATGGTGAGAGAGCGAGAGCGGTCTAAGTCAGAAGAGGGTTGTTTGGGAGCACTGGTTTTACTGTTAATAATGAGTATTTTATACAGTGATATTGTCGTTCCATTGTTGGGGATAGCAATATAGTTTATGTCCGACACTCGTTCCTTATGTTATATTGGTTGGTGCTAACACGTAGGTTTAGGACAGGTGTCATAAACAAGCCCATATATCCTCATTCATACATAGAGTGATGAACCATGAGGTCTGGCTTCGTTGTATAACAAGTACAATTCCTCTCTCTCTCTCTCTCTCTCTCTCTCTCTCTCTCTCTCTCTCTCTCTCTCTCTCTCTCTCTCTCTCTCTCTCTCTCTCTCACACACACACACACACACACACACACACACACCCTCACGCCCAAATGTCCTCAAGACAACTTATCACAAACATCAAAAAGAGTCAGTCATCGTTTTATTTTGGCCACATTATGATAAGAAAGAAACTGGAACATATTGTGACAACCGGAAAGATTTGAGGAAAGAGAAATCGAGGAAGACTGCGTGAGAAGATTATTGACAGTCTGGTGTCATGGCACGGAAGGGAATCAACACACGAATGAATCCATGGCATCGGAGATGGCAATTTATGGAGAGGCATCTACGTCTGCGGGCAAGGCACTGGATGATTATGAATATATAGTGGTTCTCCACGTGGTAATAAATAGTGGTTCTCCATGTTGTAATAAATAGCGATAATAAACAGCGGTTCTCCGTATAGTAATCAATAGTGGTTTTCTGTATGCTATAAATAATAGTTCTTCTTGTGGTAATAAATAGCTGTAATAAATGGTTGTTCTCAGTGTGATAATAACTGCATTTTCATGTTAATGACAGCTTTTTCACGAGTTCACGTGAACAATGATGTGCTTTTTCTGTAGTTTTTGGTGGCACAGAAACGGAGCAATTACTGGACAAACCGTCGCTCTGAAGTTAGACGACTACCGACTACCCAACGATTATAATGGGACACTCTATATTACTTTCTGGTTGAACATATGTAGCATATTCGGTTGTTTTCCGAGTGTAACGTCGAGGTTTATGTTGGTTAATGTTTATGCCCGCAACGCGAGTATGGATTCCCAGAAGTGGCAGTGCTTAAGTGAAATATTAGGTCACGAAAGAAATGTTATTTTCTGTGGCGATTTCAACGCTAAAAGCAGATCATGGGGAAACATTTCCTCCAACACACAGGGGGAGGAGCTTGAGACTGCACTTTAAACCATTGACCTGGCTTGTATCAACAGTGGCTGTGTCACTAGGACAGCAAGCCGTCCAGGCGATGAGGACAGTGCTATTGATCTGGCGCTGGTTTCTCCTTCACTCACTACAGTGTGTAGATGGGGTGTCCTAGGACACCACGGCAGCGACCACCACCCTTGCAGCATATTGGTGGAGAAAGGCAGAACCAGGCAGCACAAGCTAACGGTCAAGACTTTCCAGTATAACAGTACAGGGCAAGATCTGGTGAGTAAAATAAGACGTGACAAGCGCAGAAAGCTTCAGGGCAGGAAAAAAAGCAGGGATCAGCCACCTTAATGGAATTTCGAGGTGGAGAAGGCTTGGTTGGATAAGCGTAGTGCTGTAAGGAGATGGCAAAATGCCAAGAAGAATAGAGATGGCCATCCTAGTCCCTGCATGCACCTAAACAGAGAGATGCACACAAAAGTAAGCTATCTCAAAAAATCTGGTCAAGGTGGTTAAAAGTGAAATATGGGCAGAGGTGTGTCAAAGAGTACGCAGACAAGTCGCTGAAATTGTTCTGGCGACTACATAAAAGCAAGAGTGGGGTAGTCAAGAATAAGAGCATTTCTGACTTCCAAGGTGCTGACCTCATCTGGCAGAGGACTGACGAGGACAAGGCCTCTTTGAACGCTATCTAGAACAGAGCAACCAGACAGACATGGGAGGCCGCAATCTTGCCAAGGAGGTCACCCCAGACAGATGCAAGGCCCAGAACACTTCGGATGAAGACACAATGACGGTGATAGAAATCAAGGCTGTGTTTCGACGATCAAAAAACAGCGCTCCAGGGCCTAATGGCATAAGATACGACGACATCAATAGGTGTACCCACAACGAGCTAGAGAAACTAGCAGACATGTACAACAACAGTATAGGGAGTGCAAGCATCAAGGAGGAGTGACTACACAGCTATCTGATTCTCTTTCCGAAGCCTGGCAAAGACCACACACAAATTCAGGGATATCGAGTTATAACCATGCAGAATACAATAGACAAGCTGCTGGAGAAGTTAATTGCCAGGAAAATATCAAGCCAGCTAGAGAGGCAAGGTATTTTCCCACCTACCCTGGGTGGGTACCGTCCAAAAAGAGAAACCTGGACGAATGCAGCAGTTTTTGCCCATGATGTCTATGAAGGTTTCCACTCAGGCATTGAAATCTTTGCTGCAGCGATTGATCTTGAGGACGCGTACAACAGAGTACCATTGGTATTCTTTAATGCTTCAGCTTCTTGAACTCAAAATAAGTCCATTCCTCCTTAGTTGGATCGCTGCAGCCCCTTCCAACGGAAAGTAGTTTTTAGATGTGGCAGCTGGACTTCGGAACCAACAACATTATATCCTGGCCTACCACAGGGATCACCATTATCTCCGACTGTTCAACGCCTACACAGTGAGAATCCACCAGTGAGCAGAACACTGGACCTGGTAGGACATTGTCATATGCCGATGATGTTTTAGTGTATCGTCAGGGTAAGGATAGAGATCAGGTTGCTGTGGAACTACAAACCGAACTCAATCGCATAAGTACTTGGTGTGATGAAGCTGGGGCAATGGTCAACCCAACAAAGGCAACAGTGACTTGGTTCTCGTTGAATATTCATATTTCCAACACCAACTATAAAGCTGTGTTCAGAGACGGTGGAAAGAACGCAGGCAATGAAGTACCTGGGGATACGGTTTGATTGAAGCCTTGTTTATAATGAGCACATAGACCAGGTGATAACAAAAGCCAAGCGGGGTTTGGCTGCGATGCTGGTCATGGCGGCAGCAAACTGTGAGCAGCGCCATCTATGTCTTCTGTACGAGGCTGTTTTTGAGTACGCGGTGGCAATCCTGACTCTCAGCCGACAGCAGATAGAAAGGATGGAAAGGATACAGAATGAAGCTATGCGCATTATTCTTGGATGTACAAGAGATACAGCATGCAGATTTCTTGATTTTCCAACCATTAAAGACATAATACAAGTTTGTAGAGTACGCGCCTACGTCAAAGTTAACGCAAACACACAACATCCACTGCATAGTGAAATTATGAAGGTGAAGGGTAGCAGGTTAAAAAGAGAACGGTCGTGGATGGGTTAAGCCGAAGACATTCTTCAACAGGTGTGTTCACTTGAGGACTTAGAACCTGGCGAGGAGTGGGTGCAAGTGCCAACAGATTTCTGCACATCCTTTTCAGTTTGCATCCAACTAGATAGAAAATGCAGACAAGAAAATCCGGCTGCTGTGGAGGCTGAAGTACAAGCGTTGATTTTCGAGAATTCGCTAGACGGTGATGCTGTCATCTACACAGATGGGTCGGTCGTCCGACATGTGAGAAGCTCATGGGCCTTTACAGCTCGGGCCGGAGGGAGAATTGTGAAGGAGGACTCTGGTGCTTTCACTGAAACCACAAGTAGCCTGACCTATGGAAGTCATGGCAGTAAGTAAAGCAATAACATGGCTCGAGACACAGACATTCACTAGGGCATGTTTCCTTAGCGACTCAATGAGCATGATCAAGAGGATAGAGGATGGGGTGGATCCGAAGAGAATGGTTGCTGTCTCTGGAGCGGTCTCGGCTGGCAAAGATTAGTTTCATCTTCGTGCCAGGGCATGCGAGAGTACAAGGGAATGAGCGGGCTGACAAGCTCGCAGGTGAGGCTACGGTGGAGGGCGGACGCGCCATGGACCAGGCTGACATTCTGAATGCTCTACGAGAAGTAAGACTTTTGCGTGAACCAAGTGATGACTGTGAATCTACAACCATGGCCAGACTGCGAGAACAGCAAATTAAAAGAGGGGTGGCCAAACAAGAACACTACGCAGGAAGCCAAAGAAGATTGATAAACCAACACAGAACTGGTGTTGTTAGCCGCTACACGCTGCGGGATTTGCTGAGGAGGGGATCCGAGCACTTATGGACTGAATGGTTCGATGTGCAATGAGGATGATCTGTCGACTAACTAACTAACTAACTAACTAGCTAACTAACTAACTAACTAACTAACTAACTAACTACTAACTAACTAACTAACTTAACTAACTAACGAACTAACGAACGAACCAACCAACCAACCAACCAACCAACTAACTAACTAACTAACTAACCAACTAACTAACTAACCAACCAACTAATTAACTAACTAACTAACCAACCAACCAACCACCCAACCAACCAACCAACCAACTAACTAACTAACTAACTAACTAACCAACCAACCAACCAACCAACCATCCAACCAACTAACTAACTAACTAACCAACTAACTAACCAACCAACCAACCAACTAACTAACTAACTAACTAATTAACTAACTAACCAACTAACTAACTAACTAACTAACGCCGAGGTTTAAATCATGGCACGTGAACTACCATCTAAATGGAAGCATTCATGTCTGCGGTCTGTGAAATATATAGAAACAACGTTTTCATTTTTTATTGCATTTTTTTTCATTCTCCATTCTATCTCATCAATTACATCTCATCTTGTTCGTCGTGTTCCTTGCGGTGTCGACATGAGAAATAAACAGCGGGAGGATGCCCGTGTATGGGCTTTCTACATCGTGATTCCCATGGGCTTATACTGTTAGTTGATAGCCTAGTTTTATGACCGAAACAGTTAACTTGCTGTTTTCTAATTATATCTAGCGCTGCTAAATCCCACACTTTACTTCTGATTTCTCCATCATTTCTGATTTATGTTCTCTTCTTTTCAATTCTCATTCTGTCGATAAGCCTTACTGTAGTCACTGCGCTTTTGTGCTCTGTGTTGTTGCCTCAATTATGCCATGTAGTCAAGCCATGCCGGCTTCGTGGCTTAGAGGTTAGCGACTTTTCTCCGTAATCTCGAATACTCCCGTAGGTGACGTGATGACGGTGAGAATCAGCAGTGGTTCGAATCGCATCGGTAACTTACGGGGTATGTGAGCCGGCCGCTCAGAAAGCAATGGCAAACTACTGAGCGTAATCTTGCCAAGAAATCAACATACAACTGAAAGATGCTGGTGTTGACAGCGATGTCCTGTAAAGGATATGCCCCAAAAAAAAAAAAAGTCACGCCATCTATATATTTACCTCTCTCCTTCTCTTTTTGCCCACAATCTTGCCAGTTGTCATTAAGTGCTACATACAGAGTTACTGTCTACTTCTAATTTCTCTAATCAATTTTCGGTCTTCATTTGCTTCTTATTGGACTTGGTAATTGTTGTTGTTGTTTTTTATGTCCATGGTATTCTTTGCATTTTTCTGAGAAACCACGACTCCACTGTTGATGCTGAGCAGGGAGTATCTGCAGTCTACCTTATTCCAGACGTACTGGTTATCCTTTCCTATGGAGAAAACAAGGCAATACCGAGAGAAGGATCATGCTACATGCGCAACACATGTTCTCTGAATCCAAGCCCAGGCATTGTGCGATGGAATTCTAGCTTTAGTTCCAATCCACATACTTTCGTCTGTAAAGACAGCAAGGTACCACTGACTAGATGCGTTTCACCTTGTCTTCTTATCGTCCAGTTTCACGTCCATACAAAGGTACAGTGGAACCTCGCTTAACGAGCATCTCTCATAACGAATAATTTGCATAACGAGCAAAATAAATTGTAAAAACATGATTCGCTGAACGTTTCGCATAACGAGTGACGAGGGGAGGGGAAGTCCCGGATTGTGCGCCTGCAACAGCGAGGGTCGGAATCTTGCTTGTTATGGACAACGCTTCTGCCCATCCTCCGGGACTACAAGATGGCCTTCTTGAAGAATTTAAATTCGTCAAGATCCAGTTTCTGCCTCCCAACACTACTCCATAACTCCAGCCTATGGACCAGCAGGTTATTTCTAACTTTAAGAAGCTCTACACTAAAGCACTCTTCGAGCGTTGTTTTGAGGTGACTGAAGGGACCAATCTCACTCTCAGAGAGTTGTAGAAATATCACTTCCACATCGTTGCCTGCCTCAAGATGATCGAAAAGGCGTGGGAAGGGGTTACCAAGAGAACCCTCACTTCAGCTTGGAAGAAGTTTTGGCCGGAGAGCGTTGTCGAATGTGACTTTGAGGGGTTTGAGGCAATACCTGTGGAGCCTGTAGTCATCGAGATTATGTCTTTGGTCAAGATCATGGGACTGGAGGTGGATAACAAAGATATCGATGAGCTTGTGGAAGAGCATTGTCAAAAGCTGACCACCGAAGAGCTTATGGAATTACATTGTGTTTCACAGCAAGAAGTTGTGGAGGAGAGTTTGTCCGAGGAGGAGGAGAAGGTAACAGCAAACCAACAATCTTCTGGCGCAATAAGAGAAATGCTGAAAACATGGGAAACTGTTGCATCGTACATTGAGAACCATCACCCTAATAAGGCAGTGGCTTTGAAAGCTACTAATTTATTTAAATTCTGAAGCATCGGCAAAAACAAATTTCTCTAGACAGCTTTCTAGTAAAAAAGAATTAGGTATGCATTATAAATTGTAAATTAATTATTTCAATTTTTTTTTAAATACAAATCGAATACTCATTCCAGGTTCGTTCATTCCACGATAGAAGAGGATGATGAATCACGCTCATTAACAAAGTATATATAATTTTCTTTGAATAAACATTATACAAAATATTGTGAGTATTTTTTCGGCATGGAACGCATTATCGTATTTGACATTAATTTGTATGGGAAAAACTGTTTCGCTTGACGAGTGTTTCGCGTTACGAGTAAGATTCTGGAACGAATTATGCTCCTTAAGCGAGGTTCCACTGTACTGACATTCTACAAAATCTAAACATATTCAACAACTGACCGATAGTTATACAAACTCCACCGAAAAGCAAGTATGATAGAAGGCTTCTGATCGTCAGAAGATGAGGGTCCTTTTCTCGAATGTTTCGACCTTTTAACTTCATTATACTCTCTGAGGGAGGGGCCACACCCTAATTGGGTCATCCCATACACAGTATCTTGTCTCGGAAACATGGTGGCCATATTAAATGTCACAGTGGCTTGGATAGAACAGTGATGGAAGGCGTGGTTCCTAAAAGACGAAAAGTGTATCATAAAATAGATAGTTAGTTGCGGTTCCAATTTCATGTTATGGGGTCGCCACATTATGCTCCGTTCCTGTGCCAGTGAATATTCCACAAAATGCTCATAACTGCCCCATGTAAAAAGTGAAAAAGACAGGAGTCTTGACAAACCAACAGTCCGCACAGGTATACTATGCATAATGCCCCAGAGAGAATGCCAACACAAAAGTTTGCCACTAAAAATACAGTTCATTGTCGTTGGAAGCGGCGGTTACTAGTAAACCAGCAGCCACATATTACTGCATAGGGCAACACAGTTAGATCAGTGACCGTCGGCTGCCATTTTTCTGAACAAACAATTCATGTACAAACAACCGTAGATAGATGTAAAACCACTTCACATGAAATTCACATCGCACTCACTGAGTAGCAGGGCGACGGAACCATTGCATCAGGAAATGGGTTAATTCACGAATTAATAGATCGTGTAACACATTACACTGCCATATGTTTGTGAAACATGGAATGTTTACCTGCGACACGCTAAGAAATTAAACCACATCCGCACAGTCTGCTTTAGGTAGCTACTGTAGATCAAATGGCCAGGCAAGCTCCCAGACACTGTAGTCTTAGAAAAAGCGTCCTTGCCAAATATCCATACTATACTAATGAAGAATCCGTTTAGCTGGGCTGGTCACCTGAATCGCATGCCTGATTACGGGGTCTATAAACGAATATTTACGGTGAGTTGCGTTGTGGTAATGCTCCCAATGCGGCCAGAAGAAACTCTTCACAGTAAATCAGAAGATATCGCTCAAAGTTTTTGGAATTTATCACGGCACTTGGGAGACTGCTGCCAAAGACCGGAATTCATGGCGTACATCACTACGCAAGGGTATAGTCACGTGTGAAGCAAACAGGACTGCACGAGATGTCGGGGGAAGATAAACTGGACACACACTCGCACACAAAATCCAAAGGAGGATTTCCTCCTCCTGGAACATCAGGCATTCTTTTCCCACGTTGTCAAAGAACATTTCTTATAACTCACGGCTCAAAACTTTCAAATCCACTGGATGAAATAAATGATCATCATCATTTTGGTGAGTTACATGGAAAGCCTCACCTTTGCTTATGTCAACGGAAGAATTATTAACATAATTAGAAATGTTGAAAACATTAAATACAATTTAGTATGCGTAACATGTTTCAGACTATTATTGAGAGGTAGCCTAATTACGACCCATCATGAATCTAACAGTAGCAGAGACAGCGTTAGAGGTTAGCCAGTCATAGATAAGAGCAGGTGATCACGTGAGAGGACGCCTTATGCAGGAAATTTCATGCCGAATTGCTGCCCATTTCTCACGAAGCTTCCAGAGCGGACTGACCTGGGCTAGATTAGGCTTGTGCCAACTTTATAACATCTAACAAGCAAACAAACAAACAAAAAATAAAGAAAAGTAATTGCCCAGGTCGTTTAAAAAGGAAAACACAGGATTTAGTCGGGTAAGTCCTCGATATATATATATATATATATATATATATATATATATATATATATATATATATATATATATATATATATATATATATATATGTGTGTGTGTGTGTGTGTGTGTGTGTGTGTGTGTTGTGTGTGTGTGTGTGTTTACATTTAATTTATTTATAATGTATTTCTTTATACGATTATGCCAAGCCCACGCTTGCCAGTGCAGTTTAAGATATTATGATGTAGGATATAATTATTTCTCCACGAAGTGGATTAAATTTGTTTATACGACTAGCTGAAGCATGCGTGCTGGTAGCATATAGTGATAATCTATTGTATAATAGGATTATCTGTCCACGAGGTGAAATTAATTAAATTTGTCAATGCTATTACTTCAAGCTATACTTGATAGCAACGATCAGTTACATTAAAAAGTATGGTAGATTTAATCTAGATTGGAACAAACGATTCATATACATATACTTTTGTGAAGAGTCACGAGAAAAGAAGTACAGCAGTTTTGTTTTTATTATAATTATTTGATTTTAGCGAATTCCTGATCGCCAGAATTTCATGTGAGTTTATTCTTCGGATCGCAGTGATTGATACGATTTCAGTCATAGTATGATTTCACTGGTTGTTAGAGTGTCAGTTCGCGACATGAGTGAAATCGATTCGCATTGCTTGTCGGAACTATTCATATTGATTAGCATAAATCAAACTGTTTCTCATTCTTGATTTAGTTCAATTTCACTTCTATGAATTATAAGCTTTTGGTTTCTTGGCAGGATCGGTATCCAGCCATTTTCCCTTTAATTATATTATTTAAATATAACACATAGGTAAGAGAACTCAGAGAACATACTTCTTGTGCCTCATATAGCTTAGAGTCTAAATATGAGGAGTCACACTGATGCAGACTATAGACACAGTTAGTGCTTAGCGAGGGAATGTCTCTCCACCAGCCGCTTACGCAATGTCTTCATGTATTTTCATCGTTTTTAGGCACCCAGAGGCCAACACCTTTACTACATCGTTAATACAACGTTAACTCACCACCTGAAACAGGCTAACCCTTTCTCCAGACAGGTGAACTTACAAAACTGAGTGATTCGAGAGTGCCTGCATCACAGGTTACGTAAAGTGAAAAGATTCCCTGCAATACCCACCGACGCAATTTGGTCTAAATTAGTGCCAAGGATTAAATGACTAAAACTACTATGGACACGAACGTGTTTTCAGCCTCATATGGGCTTAATATCAATATCAACACTAGTTGTGAACGCCAGTTGAGGAGGAGATTAATGAAATAAAATTATAATCTTTATTATAGTTTTTCACAAAGTATTTAACTTTGAGTTTTTTTTCTCTCCAAAACTATAGATTATTAGACTGTTTAAAAGCATTAATGAGAGAAAGTTGTTCATATATCTGTGTCTCTGTGCTCCTGTGGTATCACAAAGCACTCGGGTTTCGAAACTTTTACAGAAATTGTGGCCGGGATAACTTGACCAGCTGTCTAGATTCTTTTTACACAGCGTCCCGTCTTACCTTCCAATCCTGCACCACTGTAAGGATAGTTGATTTTCTTTAGGAACCGGTATTTATACCTACTTAGTATATAACGAGCCGATTTCATTGGTTGTCCATAGGGTCAGTCTAAGTATCTTCTTTATTACACGTAGATCTCTCTCTCTCTCTCTCTCTCTCTCTCTCTCTCTCTCTCTCTCTCTCTCTCTCTCTCTCTCTCTCTCTCTCTCCCTCTCTCTCTCTCTCTCTCTCTCACTCCATCTCTCTCCCTCTCTCTCTCTCTCTCTCTCTCTCTCTCTCTCTCTCTCTCTCTCTCTCTCTCTCTCTCTCTATTCGAAGACATGCTACAATCATACTTGATGGACAAACACCACAAAGTGTTAGGCCGGCATTAACTTTGTGATAACCAGAAAAAAGTCAAGACTGTTTGAGGCAACAGTCAAAAGCGGGACATATATTGCATCGCTACACTGGAAGATGATCAAAGATCGAACACATAAAATGGATGATTGCATGGCAAATGATGATGATGATGATAATGATGATGATGATGATGATGATGATGATGATGATGATGATGATGATGATGATGATGATGATGATGATGATGATGCCACTATTTCCAAACAAAACCACTAACTTGTACATATACTTTTCAATTCATCTCAACCCCAATTATTCAATTGTCATTACATGTATTTGGGAAGAGCTAATTCATCAGAGCCTAAGCTTAAGGGAGCTACACGCTGTGCTATTTATTTTTGTTCCAGAATTATTTAAGCTGACACAATTCCCCTCTTTAATTCCCATCTAATTTTCTATAGACATTTCTTTGAAAACAGACATTTCCCTGGGGAATTTACGTTTTATTTCTTCCGCCCATGGGCAATTTGGGACAGTATTTACATTATTCATTGTAGCTAGTTCAGGGATTCTAAAACTGCTGTCTACTGACACATCGTTCAAA